>JAUZST010004164.1:0-16527 GCA_034779995.1 Parotocinclus haroldoi
CTGAGGGATTAAACTGGAAGTAATAGAAATCTAACACACACACACACACACACACACACACACACACACACACACACACACACACACACACACACACACACCATCCTGTCCATGCTCCATCACTGTCAGTGTGTTACTCACTGTTAGAGTGTACTCTTGGGTGATCATACACCCTACTGAACAGTCAATGTGGGAGCACTCTCGTGTGGTTTAGCATGCTTCTGTTTACTCCATGAATATATCACTCCCTACTCAATCACCATAATTGAGTTTGCATCTCCCTTGTTTAATCGAACAAGTTTATTTGACTTTGCATTTGCTTTTCTGATTATCTTGTTTAATTAAATAAAATCAAACGCTTCTCGATCCCTTCATTTTTGTGAGGAGTATATTAAATTATATTTCGCTCATGAGGAAGCACACTTTTATTGTACCCATGTGACCTAGTAACAGTCATTCTGAGTTCAGCATTGGCTAATACTCAGAGCACTGAGTATTGTATTGGTAAGAGTATTGTAATGGAAATGAGAAAAAAATGGGATTGGGACGTAAGAGGTAAGGGTTACTCTACCTTGAGTAAGGTACCTTTGTGAGTTAAAGTGACTCAGATAACTTAGTCTAAGGGCGTGTCAGTTCTCTAAGAAGAATCCACTCTCTTCTTATATATATATATATATATATATATATATATATAAGAAGAATCCACTCTCTTCTTATATATATATATATATATATATCCCCTATACATCTCTGGTCCGTACAAAACATAAGAACCATATTTGTGTTCCTATGACTGACCTATCTGTGCTCAATCCAGTACAGCATCTCTCTACCAATGTTTTTAGGTCTTGTCCCATCCTAGAGCCAAGTCCTGCATGAGTAAGTACATTGTTCATGAGAGACACACCTCGACCGGAAGGGCAAGTGTTAACATCACGTCCTGATTTCCTAGAAAATTCACACTTCTGTGTGTGTACACACAGTGTACACTTATATATATACACACTTCTGCCACTACTCTTTGGATAACCAGTAGAGATGACTGAACAAATGGGACAGTCCTGTATGGAGGGTTGGTTTCAGGTTGCCCTCAGTGTGGAATTCCACCAGAGAGACTGAGCTGTGACCCGGATGCAAAGAGGCTCCGGGACTCACCCAGTAGTGGGCAATGAATATTTCACCGTGCATAGAAAGAGTATCCCCTTTCACGTTCTCGCCATTCAAGCTTCCTCCTAGTAGAAATCAGGGCCATCTTCATCCTGGGATGATTTACCGACATACTAGTGTCTGGCAATTTCTGGACAATGAAGGTTTAAATTGGGGATTTAGCAGTTTTGCTTCAATTAATTATGTCTTTAGCTGTAATATATAATGATTAAAATCCTTCAGAAAACATCTGTTGTGTCACTCCATGTCTCATCTACGGCTTTAGCTTAGAAATCCATGATAATTTATTTTAAGTTGAAATTTAAGGTCCCCAGGTTTTAACACATTCCCACTCAGGAAAATTAGGGAACAAACCACAAGTCACATGTTCAACAGGAAGCAGTATCATTTGCCTCTTATGAAGACCGTGGAAAGAACAAAAACACATTCTCTCGTTTTGTTCTGTGTATCTGATGATACCGTAAAGGAAAGGTCACTTAACTAACTGTCCTTCTCACTAAATTATTTTGAGTTGTAGAACACACTGTAGAAAACACAAAATTATGTTTGATTTTTAAGTGTTACAAAATCCAAATTCGGCAGAATGACTCACTAGTGTCAAGTCAAGTCAAGTCCAATTTATTAGTGCAGCGCTTTTTACAATGGAGCATTGTCTCAAAGCATATATTATATTATCGAAGAAGGCCAATCCCAAATTGAGCAATCCTAAGAAGAGGGGAAAAAAACTGCCAAAACATTGTAAGGAAGAAACCTAAAGAGGACCCAGACCTAAAAAGGGACCCATTTTTGGGTGGCTTAGATGTTAAATGTAAGAATTGTTTGTACTAATATTAATACAAAGTAAATAAAACCAGATAAAGTACTGAGTAAATTAGCTAATGTGGGGTGTATCTAATACTGTAATCCGTCAACTACATATTTCGGACTGCTGTCGCTATTTAACACAGGCTCATTCAGAACAGGCAAATCTTGTGCCCCTGCTGATATTTATAAACACCTACAGCTTTTATGAATGATTTGCATTACATGCAAAACAATGATTGTTCCTCGAGTGAGCTGAGCAGCCTTTTGTTGGCGTTGGTGTGTGCAGCATTTGAGTAAATAGCATCTTTATGTCAGTATAACTATGGATGTCTTGGACGTCAGCTTGAAAGTCAAATGAGCAATGTATGTAATGAGTGTTTTAGCTGTTTAAACATGACAGCTCTCCAGGTGACTCTGGCATTTTAGGGAGGTAAAATCCTCTCTGGCGGAATGCTGTTAGGGATTTAGCTTAGTATCACATGAACTTCTCTTTCGATTGTACCTCATCCTATGATTCAGTCGACTGGAATGTATTGATATCTTAATTAGATCACGTGAAAGTGTGCGATTTATCTGCTTTGCTATGTTTATGATTATTAAGGAATGCCAAGTGTCATTTCTGCTTTTGTTTTACAAAGAGACAACAGTCATTAAAATCAGTAATCGTTCATCTCGCTACACATAAGCTTCATTTGAATGGTTAATTAAAGTTTCACAGGAGTGAACCAATTTCATGAACCAATGCTTTAAACGTCCCTCCAGGCACCTAGAAAGCAATAGACAAATCAATATGTGCTCACTGGACTGACCGTTTTCTCAGAAGAAGGCACGTATGTCTGGTTCAGTGACTTTGTGGAGTTCCTCCGGATGGAGGAGTCAGTGTAGTCGGGAGGAGGCAGTGGCATCATGTCCTCATCATTGTTCTGCTGTACCAGGTTGAGCACGCTCTTACTGCGCAGCGGAGCATTCCCGACAACACTGCAACCCAGCAGAAAATAGCACACACGTCGCAATTAAAATGCAATCACTGAAGATCCTACAGAGCTGAACCAGTTCGGGTGCTCAAAAGTTTTTCTGGGCTGAAACTCATCTCTCTTCCAAGTGACTTAAATCTTAAATTGTATATGTAAGTTACCATGGCCATTAATTCCAATGTCCATGTCTGCTATTTAAATAGGATTGGGAAATCGAGAGGTGGTGAGAGGGAGGAACGCTGTATTGAACTGGGAGCCATCTATGTAAAAACAGAACACCCATCCCTACTAAATAGGTAGCCCGCAAAAAATGACCGGGTTGCCTGATTTCGAAGTTTGTGGATTGGTACTGACTGCTTGAATGACCTGACTGAGACATGATGCTATGCCTGACCCCTTTTCTAACATTTCAGAAACTCAAGTTACGAAATATAAAGGCGCATGCCAAGTAACTCTGGAATAAATTCCCCCCTTTTTGTCTGATATGGCACTGGATTTCCTATTCAGGAACTGCAGCAGTGCAATATCCTCTGGCAATAAGCAGCTAAAGGTCTTCAAATATAATGGGCCTAAAATTAGAGCCTGACCCTTTCTTGGGTTTCCTTGTCTTCAAAGGAGAACTGATTCATATCAGCAGTAATTAGGATAACACAGAGGTGTGTGTGTGTGTGTGTGTGTGTGAGAGAGAGAGAGAGAGAGAGAGAGAGAGAGAGAGTCTCATTACCTGTTATTTATCTCAGGTTCTACGTAAGGCCGACAGTAAGACGATGGAAACCAGCCCCTCCTGTGAACAGCAAGCAAACATGCACACCACCGTATTCAGTGTGCGTCACAAAGGAGTAATGAAGTTGTTTTACAATAAACCTCCAGACACATGCCTCCTGTGTTCTTAACTAGACACAATGTCCTGTGCAATACAATATATAAAGTAAATTAAAGAGAGTTGACAAAGAGATGGCCAAACGCAGAAAGTCTATTCAATAAAACACAATTGGTGCCATTCTGAGCGTACTGGGAACTTTTTTTTTTTTTTTAATTCCACTCCACTCCGATGCTCCTCTGGACCATAGAAGCTTCCAAGCTTTAAAAGAAAAGTTTAAAGTGCTATCCTTCAGAAATAAAAAAGCAATTTTTATTTTTCTAAATTTAAGATGGGGTGAAGCTACAATATTAAGCTTCTGTATCTATTCAATTCTTTTACCTGAAGGGGAATAACAGGGGACTTTTGTCCAAAAACCTACACAATAAATGTGAATTGTTATGCATTTCTCACACTTAAAAAGAAATGTGTTTTATGGAATGTAAAATCGATCAAACTGAATTGTGAGCAGGGTGTCTTGTATGTCCCTACCTAGAAATGTAACTATTATGACTATTTTAAGGTCCCCATCTGACAATCCTGGTGCGATTGCGGACAGATTTTAAACATGTACCAAATATTCACTGGCAAGGCACAGAAACCCGACAAAAACTCCTGACACCAACATTTCACTCACAGCTTTCATGTGTCTTGTATTTCCCTCCCAAGTAATAAGATTTGGGTCAGATCTAATCAGTAGCACATTAAGTAGAATGACGTGTGAATGGAATACAAAAATGTGGAGCGGAATTTGGATTTTTTTCCCCCACAGCTTTGTCTGTCTCAGATGCTACGCTGTTAGAACGCTCGTGGCCTTAAATTAACGTCACAGCTTTGGACACCTTTACAGATAGGACAGAATTGCAATTCTAAGAGTGTCTTGTGAAAGTTCGGAGAACACGTACTGTACATTCGAGAGATGCTACAGGGGCTGTGGACCTAATCAGTTATCCTGTTCAAGCCATAAAGACAGTCGAGCAGAGACGAGTTGGTGTGGTGCCTTACTGTCTGGTCTTCTCCAGCTCCCCATAAAGCCAGCCGTCCTTCTCATCAGGAATAAGCAGGATGATGATATCACCCTCCTCGAAGCTGAGCAGTGTGTTGTTATTGCCAGATTTATGGGGGAAGATGGTCCTGACTCGTGGCCTCCGACCAGCGTTGTTCAGCCCTGTAGCCACTGACACTGACCTGATCATCTGATTTTCCTCGTTGTTATGATCGGCCACTGAAGCTAAGATGACATGACAGACATTTTTGTTTTCCAGGATGTAGACAAACAATGAAGAATTAGGACGTAGACTAAATCTTACCCAGCACACTTTCTTTCTTTTGTGGTTCTTGGTTGAACATGTTGACTAGTGGACTTGTTTTTGGGTTTAACGGAGGCGCAGGAGGTGGAAACATTAGCTCAGAGTTATTCTGTGAACGTATAACAGACGGAATGTTCAGAAACGTAGTTTAAACATAACATATCACGCAAAAGGCTGGGACAAAAAACAGTGACGGACAGGCGTCGTGAACAAGCAAAGCCTAAGCTTTAACTCGGAGCAAAAACAAACAGTGAAAACTTTTTGTTTTTTTCCCCTGACCTCTTCATACAAGAGATTTGAATAGCAAGGGAAGTGATCAAAAAACGTTGGACAGGTAAGAGGAATTAATAAACGGGGGAATATGAATGCCAGTGTTGTGCCTTTGCATTAGACAAGAGATAATAACATTTTTAAAAAATCTATTTTTTATTATGTGTCACAACAAAACCAAAAAAACACACATTTTGACTTCTGCATAGACTTATAAAGGCACAGTTTCAACAATAGTGTGTCAAGAATAAAATGACGTGACCTTTGGAGTGAAACTAAGTTCAAGTTGTAGATGTCAGGGACGGATTTTTTGTATTGTCTAGGCCTTGCATATAACATTAACTTTGGCCGTAATTAAGCTTAAATCATTAATAAATTGTGACAATGAATCACAGAGAAATTCTGTTAAAGCTATTTACTTCTGAGACGTTACCTGTAAACAACAAGTCATGAGTGGGACCTATTGTATCTAAAGTAACTTCCATGGCTCAGATGAAAAGCTAAGCTCCCAAAGGCTCAGTCAAATCCAAAGCTAAGCCTGGTTTATGCTTTCGTTTGATGTGGCTTTTGAACCCTTTGAATAGGTGGGGCCAGTGCAGGTCAAATATGCACTGTGTTTACAGTTTTTATGTTTATAAAACTTCCTTATTTGGGCTTGGATAAATTCATATAGATTAAATACCAGTGTGAGCTGAAATACACTGTAAGGCTGAACGGTAGCGGATTGCCAAAAATACAAAACGCCCATTTGTAAGGAGTTCTAATCTGCTGCTGAAGCAGACTTCACTCTTGGATCCTCATGGGAGGATTTCAACTACATTTTGGAACATGACTGTGTAGGACTGCGACTTAAGCATGGCTGCCCTGGCTCACAGTTGGAATTCCAATTCATCTCTAATGATGGAGTTAAGGTCAGGGTTCCAGGTCATTACAGTTTTCCTTTAACGTTAGGAAACCATGTCCTTGTGCACTGCTATTTTTTGGGGCGTGGAAACTTATGAAAGTGTTATTCTGAGAGTCACCACCCTACTGCCATTGTTTGTCTATGGTGTTTCTGTGTCTGTTAGTGGCTGAAAACAACAAACATCAAAACTAGAATTGACCATTGTCCATAAGAAGAGCAAAATACCTACGAATATCTAGGGGATTAAGATAATTAAGCCAGTTTCCTTTCCTCCAGACTGACATGTGGGTTTTGTTTATTCCCAGATATCTACACACATTTTTGAATCTGGTTAGCATGATGTGCTTACCCTGCTGTGGCGCTTTATAGCTGGAGAGGCCTGAGGAGTGATGGACACTGGAGTTCGAAGACCCTCGATCATTGTCATGATGCTCTCTGGAACGTTGCTAATATCTGAACATTTGTCCTGCCAGCTGGGCATCTTTTCTGTTAATATATCCTTCGCCTTTAGAGAAAGAACATAATATAAAATATGATGATGTCATTTATAGTGATTCACTGACATTTCAGCCACTAAAAAGTGGCATTATCAGTTGACAGACAAAAACTAAGAAACAAATTTAAAGGCAAAGCACCAAGTGAACATGGCCATTAGCAAAGCAGTAAATTTCCTATGACCAAAGACAGAGTTTCAAGGATCTTCAAAGCTCAATTGCGATTTTTCAGTCCTCAATAGGTGGGTGATGCCCACCCCATCCCACCCATAGACGCACTCCAGATACCCCCAGCCTCAATCTCCCTGCTTAATACGAAGCACTCATAAGTGATGAATGGTAAACTCTCCAGACTGAACCTCTAAATAACATATAGGTGATGCACTTCGTATGACTCACCTTCTCGTGGAAAGCTGCAAACTGGTAAGTAAAATTGCAGTGTTTGTCCACCAGGAAGCAGAACCTTCTCTTCTCTTCAAGCAGAGCCTCTCTGCAGCCGTCTGCAATAAATTTCTGCATGTCCATCTGCCGATGCGTGAGGGTCTCCAGACACTACAGAGGATGGAGATAAGAAATTCACACACCCTTATCAGCAGCTGCACAAGCTCAGTGTATCTGCTTGGATTTCACAAAACAAGCCATTTTGGGGAACCTAAATGGTCTAAAGAGAGCCACATTTAATCATGAAGATAGATGAGGAGGAACCAAGACAGCGATCAGATAGTGTGATTCAAAATGTCAGGCTTTGTGGTGGGAAAGAAACTTCATGGCATTGCTTTTATCTTTTAAGTCAGAAAGGGTGGCAGCGGAAAGAGACGAGGATGAATATGATTTTTGCGTTATTCACCAGGCGCCTTTATTCGTCATAATGAATAAGAATTACGGTTCCAGAAGGGTTCAGTTCAACCAATAAAACAAAGAAATGGAAAGCAAAGAAACGGCAGTAAAATATCGCATCACCAGAGCCTCACAGAGAGCCTTTTGGACTGTTAGACAAAACCGGTGATTTATAAGACATGGATGGTATGGAGGGCACGGCAACATCTCCTCCTGTTGGCAGTGGCATATATGCAAGAGTTGTGTGCTCGTCTGTGCGTGCTTGTTCTCGTCATAAAAGTTTCTAGCAATAATGAAGCAGTCCATGAGACTGAGATGGGAAGGCACTCTCTGGCCTATGACCCTCCTACCTCAGTGGCAGGTTGGGTCCACGGTGGGGGATCTAAATAAATCGGGGAAAAAATAACAATTGGAGAAAAAATTGGAAAAAAAGTTAATCAATTACATTTCTTATCAGCTGATTAGTGGACAGGTTCCTGGGAAATGAATTAGATTCAGTATTCAATGTATTTCTATAGTGCTTTTTAGAATGGAGCATTGTCTCAAAGCAGCTTTACAATCTTATATTATCTTAAAAGGCCAAACCCAAATTGAGCAAGACTAGGGCGACAGTGGAAAGGAAAAACTCCCTGAAAGTAGAAGGAACCTTGGGAGGACCTAAACTCAAAAAGGGGCACATCCTCCATGAGTGGCCTAGATGCTAATTAAATAAAAACCTAAAAGTATATTAAAGTAATACTAAAATTAAATAAATTAAAGTACAACAACAATTGAAATCAATAATAAAATTTTAGTTAGAAATACAATAAATAGCAAAATAGATTCTAAAACAAATACATAAGACGACCCATATTTTACTAAAAAAAAAAATCAGGATTTACTTTTACTAGTGCTGTCAGAATGTCCAATAATAAATGTCATTGTACTAATACAATAAAAAAATAATGCCGTACACTATTTGTTTATTTGAAGCCTGTAACGATACATATAGTTGTAAAACAAGTATTTCTCTTTCTACTCATTTTTTCCTCCAAAGCCGAATTCAATTCAAAATGCCTCAACCGGGCATCGAAAAATTTATATAGAATGTAACATGGACAGCTGGCTGCATTTTTTTGTACAAGAACCTTAGTAACAAAACAACTGAGTTACTCATCGTGTAAACATTTTGTGAAGTTATTATCAAAATCATATCGCCATATCACCTAACATAGCACACATCATTACAGATAAGCAGCTGACACGAGGGATTTATTACCTCAGTAACCCAATTACAGTAGCAAAACACGTGCAAAATATCTTATAACCAAACTCTAGATCGCTTAGAGTGATTTGTTCATCGTTTTTCAGAAACACAATACTATGGTCAAACCCTAAAGTGTGGTTTCCCACCTTGGGAGACGAGACTGGCCTACAGAAAGCATAAAAAGGGAAATAATTCACATAGACCCACCCTGAGAATTACGCAATTCAGATAACATCAGGGAGTGTAAAGTAAGGTTGAGTACTTCATCTGTGTGTACACTCAACACAACGGCATCTAATGAATAACAGACAGACAGATCTTCTACGCAGTTGATCTGTTTATCACAGCATGTGAGGAGATTACACAGACCACACCTGAAGCCTCACCTCGCCAGAAAGTGGATACGAACCAAGGTACTTCAGCACTGCAAACCACGGATCTACAGCTAAGCTCGCCTGGTTTGTATCCTGCCTCTGGCAGGTTGAGGTTTCAGGCGTGAGTCTCTGTGAGGTGCCCGTTGAGGATGTACCCTGGCATGGCAAGTCCAGATGGGCACTAGACATCCTTAAATGACAAGCAGGTCCTGGGCACCCTGGGCAGTACCGTAATGTCATGTGGACCCACGTCCTTTCCACAGGGGCGTACAAACAGAGTCATTTTCTTTTATTTGGTTACAACTGGCCACAGATGGTTTTCAGGTCAATCTGGGACACAGTCAAACAGAATAAAGTTTTACAATATATAGGCATGAGCTGCAACTCAGCAAACTTCCCTCCTTTCTTCCCCAGCTTGTGAGTCTACAGACTGTAATGAAGAAACATTCTGGGCAAGTTTTTAGTGTTTGCATTTCAGCAACACACAGTATATACACACATTCAATGACAATGTATAGAGTTATCAATTAACACAAGGCTTTGGACTGTTGGAGGAAACTGGGGTACACAGAGTAAACACACATAAACACGGGGAGGACAAGCACACAGAAAGGACCCAGGTCGCCCCACCCTGGGATTGAACCCAGGACCTTCTTGCTCTGAGGAGGCAGTGCTACCCACCGTGCCACCGTGCCACCCTTCTAGCACCTATGATGGAGGTGTGGTCAAGGTTCTGTTTAATCCAGCCAAGTTCCCAAGTCACTATGGGTTTTGTTCAAGAACAGCAGGGCAGAAAGACCATGAACTAAATTATTGGAAGCAGAAAACGACAGTCACCTTCTTTCAGTGCAACCCATTCTACTGCCATAGAGCAAATTCTCTGCTGAAATAGCAGCACTCATTAATTAAACAACCTTTAATCTACAACCTTTCCGCAACCTTTAATCTACACAGTGTATATGTTCACCCTCATTTGACCTTGTGTTCAGTACTCTGTGTGTATGTGTGTGATTTGGAGGAACAGGCTGCAGTTCTGGGTATCATAAGCGTACCGTGATGATGTTCTTCCCTTATAAACGTTGGAAATGCGACGCCACAGCTGCCTCCGATACAGAGGTGATATGACTACGCTTAGTGAGACCCCTCACCTCGTTCTCTTTGCTCTCATATTTCAGAGCGTTCTTCCCCTGGCTCTTTCTCCTCAGCTTTTTCAGGTCAGCCTGAGATCTGTCCAGAGAGTCCTGCTTCATCTTGTGCTCGTTCTGATACCTCTTAAACGTGGCCTGTGGACAGAAAGGAGACGCAATCAGTGTCTGCACTTGAGGCAGGGTGAGAAGAGCCTGATGGGCACAGACTTGTTCTGAGTAGATCTTTGTCAGTCTCCAGTTAGGACCGACTGCTGTGTGTAGAGTAATAGAGCACGATTCAGACACAAGGGAACAGGAATTGATCTTGGGGTGCCAAAACTACCGGTGTAGTTCAAACTTGTTCCTCCAGTAAAACCCCAGACATGCGATCTACACCCCCGTCAGCCTCGTGTGATTGCTACACTATTTCCGGAGAGCACATTTTCAGGCTGTGTCACACTTACCGTCATGTATTTCACGTCCATGTCTGTTTTCTTGTCCAGTTCGGATATGATCTCCCGATGAAAGCGTCTAAACTGTGGACCCAAAAAGAGGCACCCTGTGTTTGTTAATTGTGAATAAATGCACACTGTTTGGTTTAGTACAAGTCAAGAACGATGTTACATTCTCTGGTTTTATGAAACGCTCCACTTCGATGTATAGATACTGCTCAAAACGAGGGGATATTTCAAAAAGGATATGAAGCAATTAAAAAAAGAAGCGTTTGATTTGACTTAATTCAACCAGATCAATCAGAAAAACAAACGAAAAATCAAAGAAAGTCGCTCAGTTATGCAAATGAGATGAAAACTCAATTATGGTGATTGAGCAGCAAGTGATATATTCATGGGGTTGAACAGAAGCATGTCAAACTGGACCAGAGTGCCCTACATTGTCTGTTCAGAAGAATTCTTGCAGCCCAAGAATGCCCTCCCACCAAAACTGGTGAGGTCTTTTAATCTGTTCTTGTGGATCCATACTGGAATACTGGATGTGCCTTCCTTAGTCTTAGTCATAAAAAAAAATAATCACCAGATTTTACCTTGTCCCAGCTCAGTTAGGCATTTTATACAAGACCAGGTTCTTTTTCCTACTCTCCAACTTCATTAGTTTGCTATTTTTAGACTTTGTTTACTATGCGGAGGAAAGAAACATCAGTCCAGAAACCCAGGAACTTCTGATAAGTAACTTTATCTCTGCCAAGACTGAGGAAGTTACCTCGTCAGCTATAAAAACAGGGAGTGGAACGTATACTGTGTCTGGCTTTCTTTGTGTGAAAGTCTGTGTGTGTGTGTGTGTGTGTGTGTGTGTGTGTGTGTGTGTTATAGCAGTGTTGGAAAAGTATGCTGCTACTTCATTTATCATAAGAATCTGAAAGGAAGAAAAGGCATAAAGGCATATAAAAGCATATATAAGTAAAAGGCATAAAGTTTGCATGTCAACTCTGACCTGTGAAATCTCTTAAAGTGCACTCCATAGCCAATTTGGTGAGAGGGTGCAGCCTAGCACCAGCATAGAATACTGTTCTTAAAAACTAAAATGTTATTTCTCCCGTTTTTGAATTTCCCTCTAGGATTAATAAAGCGTTCATCTATCCATTCATCCATTCATTCATTCATTCATTCATTCATTCATCTCCCCTGGTCCATCTCCCCTGGTCCATCTCCCCTGGTCCATCTCCCCTGGTCCATCTCCCCTGGTCCATCTCCCCTCGTCCATGTCTCCATCCATTTCTTCCCTTCCATCTCTAAGTCCCTTTCTTCCCATCCATCTCCCCTTCCCTTTCTCCATCCATCTCTAGCTAGCACAGTACAGGCATAGTCAACTGATGATACGCAACCAAAGTCTGAGCCAACTCAAGTTAAAAGCAAAGCCCAGTTAATTCAATCCTAACTCCAGACTCCGCCTCTGTGGAGTTTGCCTTTCCTCTCCTGTATCTGCATGGGTTTGCTCCGAGTTCTCCGGCTTCCTCCCACAATCCAAAGATGTGTTCTAGGTTAAATGCTGTTACCATAAAGCCCTTACTGTTGTATGAGTGTGTACGCTCTATGATAAAGTGGATAAGACAATGAATGAATGAATGAATAAATATCCAGGCAATTACCAAAGGTCTTTCTTTATTGTATTTGAACTGCACCTAAAAACCTTGATCATGACACTGTGTCCCCGCTGTGGTTAGTGTTTCATGGGAATATAATTTAATCTGCAGTGATGACGACTGATGAGCAAGCAAAACGTATTCGCGCTGCATTAAAACGGTGCGCAGATTAGACGTCAGAGCCAGGTTCAGGAGCAACACCAGGCATGCTGGAACTTGTTCTTCCATATGCTACAGATGCACTTATTCCCCAACCGGGTCTTGTTTTTAGCTTTATGTGTGTTTACAACTTTCATTCCTCTGGCAAACTGCAAACATTTAGTGGCGAATAATTCCTGCATTAATGACTATTGTACTCCAAAGAGGTCCTTTAAGCAGTGAAAACGGCACCGAAAGGACTTTACATGACTTTCAGTTTATACTATATAACTTTTCCCATTTGAGTTTGGTTGCTCTCAATGTTTGACTTATTCAGAATATGTCTTCTTTCCACAATTCTTTCTATCTGCTCATTTTTGTACCTGACACTGCGTGAATTGACTGCGATGAGCACAGAAATCCAGACATTGTCTATAATCTGATCAATCAACTTACATGCACTCAGACACAGTACAGATAATGGGACACCTCCAGGTCTAATGTGGCTCTGGCAATAATCGGCTTTCCACTTTGCAACCAGCCAATAATCTTACAAAAAGATGTGACGTTAAACCTCAAATTTTAATATAATTGTCAAATTCCTCTCCGCAAAATGTCAGATTGTCATTTGGCTGCCTATAATTCTGTGGTGCGTTTAATTCAGGAGTTGCCGGCTCCCCGTGAAAAAATCCGCTACCGTTCAAGGAATAAAAATAATACTGATACGTAATAAACATTGCAGCTATGTCTAAAGTTGCTGACAAACTAAATACGAACTAGAACACAGAGTTCAATTTTTTTTCCTTGTTTTGGATGTGCAGTGGAAAAAACAGCCCAAGTGGTAATGCTGAGAGCGTGTATGGGATTTATTAAGAAATACTCACGTTCTCCTCCATCTCCAGAAGTACCCTCCTGTGGGCTTCAGAGATCTCTGTCAGCACAACTCCTGCAGAGGAAAAAAAAAAAAAAATCACCGTAATCAGTTTCACTCTCTCACATTTACAGCTAAACCACCTCTCAGTACAAATCAACCACATAATCAGCCACAAGCCTCTCCTGACAATTAAACCTCAAGGGCCTTGTTTTCCAGCACCCCCTCCCCAACCCATTCGCAGTCTTAGAGAAGACTACTGTAATTAAAATGCTGCTCTACCAGCACGGATCCAGGTTCATATTCACCCCAGCATGCTCCCTCCTGCCGCAATCAAATGAGGATTTAAATGCAATCACACCCTCCAGTCGGTAATTCTGTCACCTTTTTTTAACATATAAAAGATCCACCCACCGAACATTAGTCAAGAACTATTTGTGACCTGTCGATCAGCATGTATAACAGATTCAAGGTTGAGTAGAAACACAACCCTAACGCCTGCCAGTTTGCTCCAACTGTGCCAATCTGGAGAGACAACTATGCCGGCTTCCAAGGGCTCTGTGCCCATAGAGCAGAACAGAAGAAAACTTTCCATGGAAACAGATAACACTTTTGTTTCTCTCTTTCTGGCATGACTCTTCAAGACTCCATGTCTTCATCTCTTTACTGCCATATCTTTGACTGGAAGCATTTGCTTTAGGTAAATCACTGTGGCGACACAGTATGACAGCCCACCACCGTGGGGACCAGGGACTGACTGCTGGCACTGCCTTCTGAATGGGTCATAGAACACACACAGGCATGATTGGCTGTGTCTGATGGAAGGGAGTACCTTGGTGTTGCAACATATAATACGTACAGCCCATGGGGTCGTTTATGCCTGCGCGGGTCCGACCAGAAAAAGCAAGGGAAACGTTTTTAATGCGACAATAATAATCTAATCACAATATGTCCGAGAACTTTAAAGTTTAAATACATTAAATATGAAATACATTACAAAAGTCTTTGGTCACCTTTAGATTAGTTGTTTTAGTAATTGTATAATGATCAGATATAATATCTTGTCAGCAATTTGACACTCCTTAATACTCTGTTCCACTGATCTTCATTCCGGTCTATGTGAACTTTGGTATATCTGAGCCTTTTTATACCGCTCATTTTCTGAAAAAGTGGTTTCTTGGATGCTTCCCAAAAAGACCACCCCTGAACGAGCTTCTTCAGACTGATCAGGAATGTTGCCATTGGACAATTGTATGGGGAGGTCAGACCAAATATTTGCCACTGTAGCCTATAGATCCTGATCTTTCCTCATCGGGTGCAATCCAGTTTGCCAACTATCTTTTGGCAAAGCCATAATGTTACACCCTATAATAAATGCTTCTCAAAACAAAGTTTGAAAAAATAAACAAGGTTGCTGTGTGTCTGTTTATTACAACTAGCTTTTGAACTCGTCGCTCATCATAACATATCTCACCATAATGTCAATATTTGATGGTAATACCTGTTCGGTTATACAGGCTGAGCTCGTTGTTCAACACAGTTTAAGAGCCACTCTTCAATTGCAAAAATCCATATGTCACACACTGAAAGAAATCTATGTACATCCCAAAAAACAACATTTTTGGGAATAATCAGACGAGTAATCACGCTGTAAAATAATGTCCAATGTCTGGAGGTTTTCAGTGATGCTGCCCACTGAACTGCAATACAAAGTAGCTCACGGACTGGCATGAATGATGAAATGTGCCTCTTACTTCATTAAGGTCATAAAAATGTTAACTGAGTGTTAGGCTGAAATGCTCTCCAAGATTTCAGAGAACCCGTTTAACAAGGTCGCTCTCCATGTCCACGTTTCACATCCTCAATCTAGAATTTTACGTGGCTGAGTGGAAAGTGGGTGGCTCATTTATGAGCACATGCTGATCAAAGCAACACAGCCTTTAATTTCTACTGTTCAAAGCAATGGCACCCGTGAGAGTGCGTAACGAAGTTATGCGTCGGCCAAAGATGAACTGGAAACGACTCGTGTCCACAGCTTTAATTCAGCTGCAGCTACAACAGGTCATGAAATTATGGGACTGTGGTAGCCTAGCGGCTAAGGTACTGGACTCTGGACCAGAAGGTCCAGGGCTCAAATCCCACCTCTGACAAGCTGCCACAGTTGGGTCCTTGAGCAAGACCCTTAACCCACAATTGCTTAAAATGTAAGACTGTATTAACTGTAAGTCGCTCTGGATAAGAGCATCTGCTAAATGCTGGAAATGTAAATTTCTGTTTTAGCCAGCAAAAATGTCCAGTCCAGTGGATTCCAGTATATAGCAGTCTAGTAGAGTACTAATGAATTGATGAAATTTCTGGGTTGCAACTGGAGTCAAGCAGAGCTGCTAGTTATCTTATGAAAGCACAATTCAATCAAAAATACCAGGCAGCTTCAACATTTTCCCCAGATATTTCTCTCTCTTTGTGTCCATACTGGCCAGGCGTTGGTATGTATATATTTATAATACCGTGTCTTGTCACCATTAGATTTGCTGTGTTGGCAATGACATTATAACAGTATATAACGTTAATGACTGGAGCCAAAATCTCCTGGGTTTTTACTCCAGAATTCTCTTTTCCACTGATCTTCATTCTAATCTTTGTGAGCATTAGCATATCTTAACTTTTTTCACCTTGTTCCCATTTTGAAAAAGCAGTTTCTTGGCTGCTACTCTTCCAAAATGACTATTCCAGATTAAGTTTAATTTAACTGTAGAAAGGTCAACTTGGTCTCCTGATAAAGCTACCAGATGCTTCTACTGCTCATGGGTAGGGAAGGTCATATTATTATATCATATTATTACTGTAACTGTTTTTAAATTTTTTAATACTGTATACAAATGAATTATATTTTGTGGTTGTATTCTTATAAAGAGACTGATCAATAATTAAATGTGGTTATTATACCATTAACAAAACAAAGGTACAGTCGATTCCGGTTAATTGGACCAGCCGCTTATTCAGACCAAATCCTAAAGTACCGAATCAAATCCTATTATATACATGTAATGTTAT
>JAUZST010004165.1:0-16523 GCA_034779995.1 Parotocinclus haroldoi
TTGTAAGTCGCTCTGGATAAGGGCGTCTGCTAAATACTGTAAATGTAAATGTAACAACCCCCCCCCCCCCCACCCCGACTTCTTCCTTCTGATTGTTAGCCTTGAACCTTGACTACTGAGACACCGCTGTCATGTACATGGAGATCTCACCCATAAGGAATTGACTTGTTTATCATTAAGCTCTTAAAATCAGATCAGTCTCGCCATCGGAAATGTTTTTTTCATCCAGACGTGGAACGAATGGGATCGGGAGAGAAATTAAGGGATTACTGCGACTCCCAAATGAAGCCTACTTTACTTTCCTGCAGAAGCCAAAGATACTTCAGATCTTTTATCATCTGATCACATGGAGCCTACAAACTCTAAATCAAACACGCGCTTTTCTTTTTCAAAAGTCTTTTTTGCTGACTGGGCGAAGCTGGACTGAGCACTGTTTGGATTCATCAGCCGTAATCTCAAGAGCAAACGTCACTTTTAGATCCAAGGTGAACTTTTGACTTTGTGTCTTGTGTGTGCTTCCTATTGAGGATGAAACCTTTGTGCTACATAATGTCTTAACATCCAAACAAACGCCCAGTGTAAGCACGTATCTCTACAGTCATTAATTACTATGTACAAGAATCTGGACAAGTCACAGTTTCCTGAAAAAAGACGAGGGAAAATACAAAACAATATACGATTCAACAAAAAAAAAAAAAAAAAATCAACTACAAGAAGTTGCTGGAATTAAATGAAGCATTACGGGTGAATATAATGATGGTATGTCAGTGATTATAATATTAGTGTAAAAGGATAAGTCTATTGAGGAAAGCTGTACAATTTAAAAGGAGATTCTAGTTACCCTGTTATGCCGCCTCTAGTCTGGATACGAGATGAAATACAGCTGGTCATGGAGGCATTTATGCAGGTACTATATGTTATCCTTTAATACATTTGCACACAGATGTGGGCCTGGAGATCCTGAACACTCGTAGGTAGCTGAACCTGGCATCCTACCTTGTCCCATAAATGCTCGCTTGCCAGTAAATCCAGCAACCTGGCAGCTTAAAGCAGATACATACATGGGAAAGCCCTGATGTGTGTGGGTGGGCAATATCCTGCTGGAAAAATACCAGTTGGAAGCCTTGCCATGAGAGGCAAGACATGGTCACCGGATGTCACTGCACATATCGCTGAATACGTGTCCCTGGTATTCCTGCTGTCATGTGTGATCACTCCCCAGATAAGCACACCTGAAATTAGGGCAGTGTGCCACTACACAACAAAGGAAGGATTGAAGTGTTCACCATGAGGCCTCCATACTTAAGTCGGACCTCCGTCAGATCCCAAACACAACCTGGATTAATCCCTAAAGGCAATATGGCTCCAGTGCGTATCAGACGCGGTTTCTTGTTCGCAACGCCACTGCAAACAAAGGTGACAGTGACTAGGAACGAAATGGGTGCCAGGTGGAATTGGTCCGGGCAAACACAGGGGTGTGAAGTGAAGGTGTATCAATATGGTGCACAGTGTAACTGTGGTAGCTTGTTTATTGGTTGATCAAACTATCCTCTGTACTGGTGATCGGTCTGGACCATCCAAAGCCTGTTTGCCCTGTACCACGCAACCACTGCTCCCAACTTTTCCTACCAGCTAGGTCATAACAGCCTAGATGGCGAGAAAATCGGTGAAATGTCCGTCATGTTTCCCTCAGTCCAATGATGCGCCCCTCTCAAAGTCTGCCAGCTCGGCAAAATGTCTTCAAGAGTTCATCATAGGTGTCCGGTGGTCAACAATCTTTCACCAAGTGGTACACTACCCAAAAGTAGCCTCTGCAAGCTTTTTCATAGGGTAACACGGAAACACTTGAATGCCCCCCGGTATCTAATCGGAGCACACCTGTTCTCATTTACATATATGCCTGAGACAGAACCACAACTGCAGCAATCCAAAATTTCTGGGTGTGCTATTCCTTTGGAAGCAAGTATACGTGGATGGATGGATGGATAGATACAAAGGTGACCATTGAACATTTGAAGGTCCGGGGTTCAAATCTTACCTTTGCCAAGCTGCCACAATTGGGTCCTTAAGTACGGCCCTTAACCCACCATCGTTTGAACTGTAATATGAACTGTAATTGTACGAGTTGTAAGGGCGTCTGCTAAATGCCGTAAATATACAGACAGACAGAAAGTTGCAAAAATGCAGACAGACAGAGGACAGACAAATGTTGAAATGTATCTCATGCCACAAAACCATTAAAAGACATGCATCCCTGACCACAACACACTCTCGATACACCAGCATCAGACTGGTATCATAATTATGTAAGCCTTAATATACGCACCGTCTCAACTGGTACAGGACCTTCTGTGCAAACACCTGATACATTACAAACTAACTCTTGAGTCAGGAAGCTCTCAGGGCTGGAAATGGGGAGTTCTGCTTAGACAAACGCGTCCGAGCGTCATTACTATTCTGTGCTCTGTACATCAGGATCGAGAAATAAAACCAAGGCCTGATGTCAACAGGTCTTTGGCCGGGCCATGATCCGCTGGAGCATGACTCATAGCAACAACCGCCTACAAACTGGTCTGGTGACAGAACAAGTCCCAGAGAAAATGACGCATCTTATCAGGGGTGCCAGCTGCTGTTGGTTTAAGGCTGATAACAGAATCGGCGTAATCACAGAGAGAAAACAAACAGCGAGTTCAACCAGTAAGTCAGTTTTGGGCTGAAGGTGTTGAAAAGCACATTCAGTGGGTCAAAGTCTGGTCTACAGAAAGTGTTTGGAGTTCATCAAGTGAAGTCACGCACAGAGCTGATATGAACCATCTTTCCGTCAATCTGAACGTCAGGAGATGCATAAAAGTCACTCAAAACAAAAGAGTGACACCTGTTGTCATGTATATGCGTCACTAACTTATTAACTTAAAACTTAATTTAGGAAAATGCGCGTACCTGTATAGGCTTAGCATCTTGTAACCAACAGCATAAACCTTGTTTTGACTTACGGAGCTACTTCGAACCAAAAAACAACCTTAGAACTCGAACCCTGGTCCTTCTGGTCCACAGTCCTGTTACTTTAACCGCTAGGTCAGCACAGTACCGCATAAGTTTAGCAAAAGTTACATTACACCGCATTTGGCTCTCATTACAAACGAAGTCCATTTTAACCAACGTTTATAAGACGTGCCATTTGCCCTTGTGGGTGTGACGTCATTTAGTACAATTAAACTCCAAATGCCTAATAAACTGACCAAGCCGTATGTCCTGCGCAGATGTTTGGACACATCTGGTCAAGATGCATGTGCTTACTTTCGAAAGAACACAAAACGTGGCAAGACACTAAACGTCTTTGATGGAAACAGTTAAAGAAAATATCAAAAAGCGAAGTTTATAGTGCGTGAGCAGCAGCTTTTAAACTCTTAGTCTGTTCTCTCTATATGCCGTCAACGTTTTTAAGTTTACAAACAAGCATATGATTTACCCAGGAGTGTCCGCACATTTTGCACCCGGTGCTCCCATTTTCATTCCGTCCCACGTTATTTAAGCAGTCGTTCTTACCTTGTCACTGCATCCAGACTTGGAGACTCTCGTTCGTGATCCTGGGTTTAAAAAGCTGACGATCTGACACACACCAACATGCATCTGTTGCTGGGGAAAAAAATCCTCAATTCGGGTAAATCCTCGTCGCTTAAGTCCTCAGTACCGCCGGAGCCCGAGTTCCCGAATTTAGAACAGTGTAGAAATTGTTATAATGATAGTGTTACGTTGAGCGCGCGCCTCCTCACGCGCGCCGCTGAGCCATTCCGCTTCACTGCTGCGCTCTGGTCGAGCCCATCCAGTGGAACAAACCAAGCGACGCGCAACCAGGGGGAGAACATTCGCACGGAACTACAGTAATTCCACATAAACGACTATGAAGTTGTTTTGTTCCGTTTTACAGGCTTATAGCAACGTTTTATACTTCAGGATCCCGATTTTGTGCTGCCGCTTCCAGCTGCTCGGTTCATGTTGCTCAGCTTGTAGTTATAAGAGTCTTTCTGGGAGACTTGGTCGCGGCTGTTTTGATTTCTTCACGAGAAGTTTCAGCTCTACATGAAACCTTGTGAAGCATCTCGAGAGTGATTACTTACTCACAGAAACGATAGCGAAGTCTCAATAAAACACATATACAACACATTAAATGCTTCATATCTTTGTAGTTGCGTAGCTAATACAGTGTAAATCAAACGCACGTGTGTGCTTAAGACGTTTCTTGCTGACTAAGCAAAGTCCAGCTGAGCTCCTTGTGAGATTCACCAGCCCTAATCTTAAGGGCAAACATCAATTTAAGCTAAAAATATGAACTTTTGGACGCTTTTGTATTATTATTATTGAGTGCAATCAAATGGATTTTGACTCCTGCAGTCCATATGAATGGCGTTCCTGCAGAATCAGCTGTTTTTTGTTGGCTACTTTAAACCAAGCATTTAGCAGATCAGACCTGATGGAACTGATCAGAACAGCTGAATGATAAGTACCGCAGTACAAGCTTGACAGAGGCAACATTTGACCTCACAACCCTGCTTTGATCATCCTTGGTGCAGTTCTCCCCGTTTCTGTGTGGTTTTATTCCAGGTACTCTGGTTTCCTTCCACTTTTCAAAGACGTGCTTTAGGTCAGTTGTTCACTTTAAATTGCCTCCAGGTTCAAATGTGTGTGACTACTACATATAAAATCGTGTTTCTCTCATGAATAGCCACGGATGCGACATTAAATGAATGAATATAAACCAAACAAGTTCAAAACCTTAATCGTTCCTGCTTTTTAAAAAAAACCAAGATAAGTAATGAGCAGCGTATGTTGCGTTTGGAACACTGGTATGTTGGTCAACCAGCTTTACAAGCAAGACGTATCCAGTGCAGCACTAACCAGTATTAAGCAATCCGAACCAAAAGATGACCGACGTCTGTTTTGATAACAGGGTTCTGAGGTAGTATTTCAGTTCTTGATTCTGTATAATAAGGACTGTGGTAGCCTAGCGGTTCATGTACTGGGATCTGGACCTGATGTTCCTGGGTTCAGCTGCCACAGTTGGGTCCTTAAGCAAGTCCCTTAGCCCAACATTGCTTGAATTGTAAGACTGTATAATTTGCAAGTCGCTTTGGATAAGGACGTTTGCTAAATACCGTAAATGCAATAATAACTTAAAAATATTAATAGTCACACAAGCAGATTACAATTTCATATCCAACACATCCACGGAAAATGAGTAAATACCATGTACAAACAGCTAAATTTGTGTGCTGAGAGCAGAATGGAGTATCAACTCAACATTCTATTAATAAAAGTTACTCTAATGGCCAAACGTCTCAGATTTAAAAAGTAAAAATATTATGTATCCATAATAGCTAAAGATTTTTTAAAGAATAAACAAGAATACAGTCCTAAAACAGAATCAGATAAAAAAAAAAAAAAACATTATCACCAAAACCATTTACTTAACATTTAAGCTCAAATGATGGGGATGTTTTAAGAATCCTTTGCAGGTATAGTGCTAAAAGTCTGCAAGCTATTTGTTTAGATAGGGTTTGGACCTTCAATTTAAAATTTTTATTGATATTCAAAAGAACAAGAGACATATTGCAGTGGACATTTTACGCACCTGTAGGTAAGTAATTTAACTGCATAATATGGTTTCTTCTATGTGATATACTGTATGTGAATACGTTTATTTATTAACTACATTTAAGGTAATTGGGTGGCACAGCAGTCAAATACACTACTCCCACCACAGGGACTCTGCCTGGCTCTGGCATCATATGCAGCCATGATTAGCTGTGTCTGAGAAAGGGGAGGCTGGTTGGACGAACATCCCCCTGTGCTGCAAAAATGATCCCTGCCAGCCCATTACTGGACTAGATCAGGGCACACATACGGCTGCTCCCGGGATCTCTGGGAGAGGCTCCAGGCCTCTGCAGAACTGACCAGGAGAAAATGGGCTTAGATGAGGTTAAAATACTCACAGGTTTAAACACTGGACTGTGACATATGATGTACGTCACCATTGACTTTTGTCAGGCCGGTTCAGATTTTGAGGTAATGTTTTTTGGAAATTCCACTTTATTTATTCAGTTGCACTGTAAGGATTCCGCAAATGTTTGCAAACACAGGAGTGTGACTGCAGAAGGTGGACCAACATTCTCCAGTGCTGGGGGAGGGTCGTAGTTGCTCCAAGACACTATAGAAGCGGAGGTAAATACAATGATCTCTTTCATTTTTACTCTCCCCTGCATTAACATGACAGCTTGAACACTCCTGCCTGCATTTTAACCCCCGTAGATGGTACCTACTCAAATTACACGGCTCAGAAGACCTTGCATTCTTGCTTGTGTCATGGAAAACAAAAAAAGAGGAGACGCATCCCAAAAGCGTCGTTGAGCGTCAGTCAAATCGTTGTCACTTCACAGACCCCAAATGAATGAGTCCAAAAGATTTTGAGACCTTACAAAAACAGTGACCAAACATTTACACCAAGCTTCGCAGCACAGTGCAGACACCCTTAACCCAGAGTGACATGCAAGAAAAACAATCTGACGAAGCCTTTTTCAAGCTGATCTGAAAATAAGTGAGGGCGTAATACGTGCGCTCTTATCTGGTAGATATTTGGGACAGAGCTTGATGTCTTTCCAGACCCAGTTGGTTTAAACAGGGTGCATAAATATAACTGTTTGATAAACACAGCCCACCGAGATGTTATGAAGTAGGTAAGCTCGGCGCCTTGTTCACTTCGTATTATCAAGTGTTCCATAATGAGTGGCAGCCTTGCTGATAAAATACTGACAAGGTGGTGCTCCTGTCCCGGATTACCAAAAGGGATCAGGGGCTAGAGGGTGATTTGCAAACCAATAGGCTCTGGCACAGCTCTTAAAAAGGCTCATCATTCTCATGTTAAATACTTTCCTTTACAGTGGAACTGCAGAATCATCCGTTCGCCCGCTTCAACTGCCCATGACATTAAGTATTTAAGGAAAAGTTCAGCCAAAATCCTGTTTCCTAAAGTGAAGCAAAGAATGCAAGCTGCAGGAATCGTGCAGATGTTATCCAGCTAATTGCTGGGTAGTAGCTCCCGTTCGTTGTTTGCGACATTTATTTCTGACGCAACATTCCTTTGAGCTAAAATAAAAGATGTACTGTGAGAACCTTTTTTCAACTTGTCACGTTTAACACTGTCCACAACCTCCATTTGTTAAAGGATCCAGACTAAATCATTCAGTTCAATATATGAATTGGAATGATTCCATTTAAAAACTGGCATACTCCTTATTCCTTTTACTTGATCCTATTTCTGTATTTTAGCAGTTTTTTTTCTTAAATTTACAGCTGCAAAAACTGAATCTGAAGCTTAAAAGTAAAACAAAAAACTGTTGCTATGTTTTACATGCTGGAGCTCCATGAAGCATAACTGGCGATTTATTGGGCTAATGACTCTAATGTGCTTGTGCTCTTCCAATCCTTGGGTGATCCTCTAAAGAGACGATTTTGACTGTATCGTTTGATGTTTGATTTTGGCCGCCGCACTTGTTGAAACATTCACAACTTTGGGGATACTGAATGCAAATGGGACTGCGTTTATGGTTGTTGGCTTGCTTGTTTTTCATATTAAGCCAATAATTAGAATGACCGAATATATAATTGCTATTAAAGCACACTTACAAGCACAAAATAGGAACGGTCTGGTTTCTGAATATTCATACAGCAGGACCAGTTTCTTATGGGAAAGTTCCAACCTTGTTCCAAATCAAAATTTCCACCTACTTTTAATCACGTCCGCAAAGTTTTGAACTTTATAATTTACTTTCCTAATCCTAAATAAAAGTTTGGGGTATTCACTGATAGGCAGGAAGTGAAGCGGACAACACACTATGTCTGCATGAACGTCAGTTTCTCAGGTTGAATTTTCAGCCTGTTATAGTGGGTTAGGGGATTAAAATAAGGAAATATACTATAAAAATACAAAAATATAAAAATACTGAACTGTGGACCAGAAGGTCCGGGGTTCAAATACCACCTCTGCTAAGCTACCACAATTGGGTCCCTGAGCAAGGCCCTTAACTCAAAATTGCTTCGGATTGTAAGTCAACATAAATGTAAAATACCCCATATGTTATAGTGAAAATTCAGATATCAGGAATTTGGACAGTGGCATTCAATTTACAGTACCGTGCAAAAGTCTTAGGCCAACATTAGACTTGTTGTTTGATATAAGAATCAATGCTACAATGACCAATACAGCATATTGTTCAGAATTGGACCGAAACTTGGATTTGTCGCTCCATAATGCTCTTTTCTATTGATCTCAATTTCACTCTTTGTGAGCTTTTGCATATCTTACCCTTTTCACCCTGTTCCCATTTCGAAAAAAGGTCTTTCTTGGCTGCAACCCTTCCCCAAAGACCATTCCTGATCCAACTTCTTTGGACTGTCAGCCTCGCATCCTGATGAAGCTCCCAGATGCTGTTATTGCTCAAAAGTGAGGAGATGTCACACTTAATACTTACCACTGTAAGCATTACAGACGTGGTTTTAATACTGTATTCACATTTCCAGTAGTATCTGACTGCATTCCAATAAAGAGACAGAAATAATTATATATGGTCAGATACCAATGGTGTCCTAAGACTTTTGCACGGTACTGTGTATATAAAACACATAAAAAACATTTCTGCCCATTCGCTGGCAATTCCCTCGTAATGAGTCAGTGACTTTTAAACTCTTTTAAGCTCATTCATTAGCATTAGGCAGATAACTCACCCCTTTCATACACATGGGCTTAGGGGAGTAAGGACTCCTCCCACTGACTCTGCCAATTACTAAAGGCTAAACGTCTAAGTGAAACAACTGATGCATTAATTTTGCTCCACACAGAAGCCTGAACGTAGCAAAGAAACATGGTGATGAAATATCACTAAATGGCTTCGTACACAGCACTGGAAAAGGAATAATCAGCCACAATGTCATATTGCATGCGACTTGTGTTTGGCAGGTTTCTGAACTGTTCGTCATCTGTGATTTGCATCGGAGTGCAGCAGTTTAATCTGAGATTGTGGACTTGAATGTGGGGGAAGTTCAGATGCAGAGCAGAACAGCGTGCATCTCCTTCCCTTCCTGTAATTCTCCAGTTGTTCAGAGCGCAGAGACCACGGGTCGAAAGGTAGAGACAGAGACAGAGTGGAGTCCTCCCTGCTGTGTCTGGACTCCACTATTCACCCATCAATCACAACATCCATTCAGCTAAACAGTTCAGCCCCTCCTACTACAAGCCTCCCACCTCTGGCTCAGAACTTAATTAAAGAAACAATAGCTACACCATATGCAAAACACACAAGAGGTCAATGGAAATATCAATGAATTTTATAACATGGTGTGGTTTGGTCCTAGAAGGACATAAGAATTAAACTAAATATTTGTATAGATGGCAGAAAAATGAGAGAAACCATCAGGATTTTGACAATTAATCAACCATTGACTGTTCAACCATTCAACCCTTACTGTGTGCCAATTTTGTACATCAAATGTGTGTATATATATATATATATATATATATATACACACACACACACACACAATTAGAGGATATTTAAAAATAATGAAATCTTTTTTATATCATGCTAATCCCCTAAATTTTATATAAATTTTATATTAATTACACCACTCACAAAAATCAATAAAAAACAATTTATTTCATCATTGGCTAATTCCAAAGGGCTCGCAAATTCACAACTGTGGGCCGTGAACAGAGAAACAGCGGCAAAGTTCAAAGGCACAGAACACCAAGGTACCAGAACCGGCATGGAAACCGTTCCAAGTTCCAACCATTTGTGCTAAACTGTTTTGACACACCGTTTACGCTGGTAGCTGTTCACACTGGAGGGCTCCTCAGATTTCCAGGGCTGCTGAGATGACTGGCCAAATGGAGACGTTTGAGCTGGTTACCATTTGTTTAACAAATCGTTCGACAAAAACACTCCAGTCCCTGCTTTTTCCTCACAGGTGTTCAGTATTAGCCAAGGCCACAAAAGGTGGCCGGAGCGAGCGGCCTCAACTTCTAACCAAAACATTTGACCCCTAAACCTGGAAAAACGGGGCAAGATTTGGCATTAGAAGGCTCTTTGTGTGGGTGATATGATCTCCATATGTGTGCCTTACCCCGCGGCTACTGCATCCTCTCGTCAAATAGCTGCGAGCTAAGTGACACCAGCTCTCAGTGTGGGAATGTTCCTCAGTACCGTTCCTCACTTATTAAAACAAACGTTGTTTCCAAAACGTCTACTGGAGCGACTGCAGACCCAAAACTATCTATTACAAATTGAATACCCCAAACCATAATTATGTATAATGGACTTTAATTATTTATATAGTCACGCTGGGATTTATAGCTAAATAATAAGCACCTCGAGACAGCAGTCATCTCGACGTCTGCTTCCACGTTACAATGCATGCTTATCATAACAGAACTTGAGATTTCTGGGGCAGAAGACAATAGTTTCATGAGAGCCAACAGCGCAACGTGGGGATAAACAGATCTCTTAAACATGGCAGGAGCGAGCGCTAACAGCTGATTCTGACACGTTTCGACTCTGCGGCTTTCATTTGTTGCCAGTTGGCTGCAAATCCTGCTCTAATCTGGAGAAAATGTTTGGAAACCCAGACCCCCCCTCTTCCATTCTGCACTAATCCACAGCTTGTCCAGACTCGCACGGAGGAAAACAAAGGGCTTGCATACATGGTCGCAGTGTACCGAGGGACATGCAGCGCTTTGTGCATATCGGAGTAAAGATTTTATTAAAAAATCTTCACCAGGCTTCATCAACAGAAGCCTGTTTACTGAGGCGAGTTCTTGAATCGTTAGTGTTGTTATAACTGTGGACTTAAACGGTGACGTATTCACTCTGCTCATGAGAAGAGATGTGGAACCATTGTAGTGGCATCCACCACTTGCCTTTGTTGTTTTTTTTTTTTTCCTTTGAGTTTGGGCCACAGATACAGTGCTGTGCAAAAACCTTAGGCCACCACTGGTTTGGATATACCACTTATTTAGCGATGGTATAAGGACGATCTATAATTAGTCTCTTTATTGAAATACAAACAATACAGAAAACTCAACAGTGGCAAATATTTAGTATTTCTTAGTGTACACTTGAGCAATAGCTGCATCTGGCAGATTAATCTGGATGCCAAGCTGACAATTTCTTGATCAGGAAAGCTATTTAGCAGCCTAGAAACCACTTTTTCCGAAGGGGAACCTGGGTGAGAAGACTAAGATGTGCTAAAGCTCACAAAGATTGATTTTGAAGGATTTTGGAGTGACATTTCTATCTGTGAAATGTTTGGGTCCAATTGGCAGCAATGTTATATATGGTCAACTAATCGAATGGTGGCCTAATACTTTGGCAGAGTACAGCATAGAGGAACTTGTGGAAGGTAAACAATTCAGGGTTTTAGACACAATTTTTGTACTTTTTTGTATTCAATACGATCTCGGAGAGTCTTGTTGATTTTTTCTTGCACCCAGTGAATTCTACGATTGGCTTTGGACCCCTACGACCCTGACCTGGATTAGGAAGGTACAACCAGGAGATGGTTTTGTGAATTTTGGGGTTTTATGGAGTGAATGGAAATTCTATAAATATGTAAAAATCTGTTCTTTTAACGCTCCAATGAAATAGGCGTGCATGCGTGGAAGCTGAGTCATGACTACTGAGCTTACTATTACCAAGTTACCACAAAGGTCATGAAGAGTCCTGGACTTGAACACTGCACCCATTGCTATTACACACCCACTTCATCACCGTAATTAACGGGTGGACAAGTTCAGACAGGGAGAACTCAGAACTGTGCAAGGTTGGACAGTGGTTTCCAGAACTTCCACTGGAAACTAGTGTTTGAAACGAACGATATTATAGGATCTCGAGCTTTTATTCAGAGAGCCAGGCCTTTGCCTGTTATTATAACTCTAACATTACATTCTGACTCAGAAACGTTAGGCTTGGTCTGAGAATCCAGGTCAGTGAGGTCGTGCTTTTGCAGCGCGTTTCCTTCCAGCAGATTCACACACAGGATGAAGGGACAAGCCTGCAGTCATGTGAACGTCCCTCAGCAAAGTTTCCTCTACTTCCTCCTGGGTATTTCTCAGTCTCTGCTCGGGCACGTGGAGTGCACTTCTTTTAGTCGAACACAAGTGCAAGGGTTGGAAATCAGCCAGGGGACTAATGAGTGCCCACTGCGCCACAATATTCTCCTCCCAGGGTTATTTCTCTGTGCAAAAACGGGCTTCAATCTCAAAAGAACAAACCTGTGTAAGGGCTGGCAATGCCAAGGAGCATGACATAATGCCAACTCACCCTACTGTCTGTTGGTTTTTGTTAGTCACAGTCGGTAATGAAACTGTCGGTTGCACCAGGTCCTGCTTCGCAGGTTAATTAAGGTCATTAAGCACCCATTTGACAAATGACTGCAGGTCAGTAAGGTGTTATCAAATCAACACAACCCATATAGAGACTATCAAAAACAACACAAGCTGCTCTTTAAGGCATAGAGTCTTTAATAACATGCTTACAATAAGACAGTGGCTCCCAAATTGGGCGGTGCAGAGGTATTGCATGGGACTGGGATCAGAAGAGTAAACGAACGAGGCATGTTTGATACGTAATGCATGTCATTTGTAATAATTAAGTAAAGGGGATTTGCTAGCGGTGATTTGGTCCTGGGTTCCCAGGGCGGAGCGGCCTGGGTCCTTTCTATGTGGAGTCTGCATGTCCTCCCCGTGTCTGCGTGGGTTTACTCTGGGTACTCAGGTTTCCTCCCACAGTCCAAAGACATGCATGTCAGGTTAATCGGTGTTTCTAAAGTGGCCCTAAAGTGGCCCTATGATGGATTGGCACCCTGTTGTCGGGTGGCCACCGGCTGGCCCGCGACCCTTTGTGGATTAAGTGAAACCTAATGAACGAATGAATGATTTGTCAGTCTATTTTATTTAGTTTAATAAGGAGTTGCTGTTGAATTACAATGTTCAAAATCAATTCTAGTGGAGCTGAGACAATACACGTGTGTCTTTCTCTGGATAAAATGCTGTTAAATGCTCTAAATGTAATGAATGATCATGAATATAAATCAAATTACAATGTAAAGAAGTGTTTCTGATTTTCTTCTTGTAAATTGAAAACAAATCTTAATCTGGACCCAGTCTCAGCTGCCCAGACTCAGACTCAACTACTAAAAGTCTTGGTCTTGACTCGGACCTGGTTCTCGTGGTCTGGACTATAATGCTAGTTCAAATGAGTTTATTACTGAACTGTAAAAGGAGGAATTTGGAGAAGTATAGATAGTTTCAACATAATGCTAAATATCCAGACTAACTTTACTAAAGAGGAGATTTGAAGCAGAAGCTGTTGGATAAGAATCTTTCCTTCGCCGGACAATTAATGAAAGTATATTCTGTGTGTATAAAAAGTAGGTGGAGTTTTCTTCACCCAAATCTGTTCATCGAGTCTCATTCATGTTATCAAGTTTTTTTCTCTGGTGACATGAACAAGAACATTTTTTACTGCTGTGGAGCCCGGGCTTCCTGGGTATTCATATTACACAGGGTGAACTCCCTCTAAGTAAAAAAAAAAACAAAAAACAGGCAATCCAAGCAAGGAGGTACCTTATTAGTAATAAGTACTGTTGCATGACCTTTAAATAAGGGGGAATAAATAAGCACAAACTAAGACAACAATTGTACGTTTCAAGAACTTGGCAACCGCTGAGCTAAGAACCCATTTGGGATGGACGTACAGTGTGAATGTAATGTACACTGAACGTTAAACGCCTAAATTGTGCAGGATAATAATTATCACCATTTATTTTAGGGCCACATAGGCGTTACCCTGTGAGGAACAATTCGACTGTACAGTACAAGCATATTACCTGTCCCCATGCCACGAAAATGTAAACGTATCCTCCAAGATCCAACAAGATTCCCCACGGCCCAATTATTTAGCTAAGCTTAAATGAGCTTACAGTTCCGCTACATGCACTTTCCTAGGCAGAAGATGCATGAGTAATACCCCTGAGGGTGTGTGACACGGTTATGTGCTGAATGGTGAAATGTAGCGTTCTTAAAAAGTGTGCGCCATTAAAATGATTCATGCAGCTGGTTTATCTAGACAGTCGTTTACAGGATTCCTCTCATAAATGATCTGAAGGTTCTTCAAATCTTTGGCATGGTTACAAATGACTGGGACTGAATAATTCAGGGAAAGGCTCAGATGGATTGCGTCTCTCAAAGTCACACTTTGACTAAATGATCTCGGAATTGTGCAGGTGAATCAAGTATGTTAAAAGGGGATTGGGTCTCAATAACTCTTGGAACTCATTCATTCATTATCTGCCGCTTAATCCATGGGGGACCGTGGGTCAGCCGGTGCCCACCCGGAAAATCTGGGCACAAGGGCAGGAGCAACCCTAGATGGGACGCCAATCGGTTGTAGGGCGTGCACACACACGCACACACACACAGTCACAAACCAAGGGCCACTTTAGAGACACCAGTTAACCTCACACACGTCTTTGGACCCACACAGACACGGAGAGGACATGCAGAGTCCACACAGAAAGGACCCAGGTCTTGGGATTGAACCTGGGCCCTTCTTGCTGTGAGGCAGCGGTGCTACCCACCGAGCCCCCGTGCTGCCCAACTCATGGAACCGTACAGATAAATAACCTAAACATACTCATCTAGAGATGTGTATATCCTGTGTTTGTACAGGGTTCAAACAATTGCTGGACCCATTCTCATAAACACTGCCAGCATCCATGGCATTTGAGGTGAGTGTATATTTTGTTTTTAAAGGTTTATCTTCGTAGTGGAACAGTGAAACCTGTCCAAGAAACACTGAGCACAACCTGGGAGTATACGCATGAAACATATACTGCTCACAAAAATGAGGGGATATTTCATTAATAAATATTATTAATAGCAAATCAAAAATGTTTGGTCTGGGTCCTTTCTGTGTGGAGTCTGCATGTCCTCCCCGTGTCTGTGTGGGTTTACTCCAGGTACTCCAATTTCCTCCCACAGTCCAAAGACATGCGTGCTGGGTTAACTGGTGTCTCTAAGGTAGCCCTTAGTGTGTGTGTGTGTGTTTGTGTATGCCCTACAATGTATTGGCGTCCCATCTAGGGTTGCTCCTGCCCTTGCACCCAGAGTTGCCGGGTGGACACCGGCTGGCCCATGGCCCCATGTGGATTAAGCGGAAGATATTATGAATGAATGAATGAATGAATGAATGAATAAATAATTTTTGTGAGCAGTGTACATCAGACCACGCTCACACACAGAGGTCAGTTTAGAGCAGCCAGTCCTCCTCGTGGCTCGTGGTAGGTACGTGGGCGGAGACTGAATTTCCCAGAGACTGACGACGGCAAGAAGTTCAAAACTCCACACAGGTACAAAGTAGAGCTCAGCATCAAACCCAGACCCCAAAGGCATGAGCCACTAACACTAGTGTGTTCAAGCGTACAGTTTATGCATGTGGATTTCCCTTCAACTGTTCCCTTAAGTGCTCGTGAATATTCATTGTTTCACACAAATCCCTGATGGAATTTTTCCACTCAGGCTTTCTTCATGTTATAAAAGTAAGGCTGCTCCATCAGGACTCGCGAGCTGCACATCAAACGGAATGCGTGAGCTGCCTGCGCTCCTTTGATATAGAAGGGGAGGGACTTGTGTTGCCAAGCAACAGCTTTCACCTGATTTCCAAGTTCAGAACGTGAACAAGTTCTAAATCGCAGTTCAGTTTCTCGAGTCTTTTTTTGCCTCGGTTTAGCTGAATATAGCAACTCGTCCTCTCAGTGTCACAACTGGAGAACTTTTGGCCGTTTCGAGCGCGGCCAAAGGGAAACGTTTTAGAGCACGGTACTTTGGAGAAGGCGGCTGAATCCAGGCCTTTCATTTACAATTTAAGTGTGTGCGTCCATCTTCTTGTGTGTGGATCCTGCACAGCTGCAGCAGATAAAGGGAGTGAGTTCTGAGAGATAGCCTCTGAAAAACAACCCAAACATTTGGCAGCACCTTCGACTTGTCAAGACCTGCATTTCTCATCCATGTCTAGGTTTAAGAGCACTGTCTGGAGCTCAGCTGAGCGTACCGGGGAGACAGAGGTTACAGATTAGCCCTAGCTTTAAAGTTCAGTTTTAGCACAGGGGAAAAAAAAGGTTCGAAGGGTTTTAGGGCTGCTTTTTTAAATAAATTGTTGCAGAAATTGTAAACTGGGTCGCTTCTTTGGAACGATCACGTCGGAACAATTACTGATTTATCTTCGCATGATTACTGAGAATGTTATGACGTAGGTTTTGCATATATTTGTTGTAAACGTAGACGACCACAGGCATCTCCGTCTTTCAGGTACAGGCTTTCTGGCAATCCATGGTTCTGTGCGAAAACAACAATCTGTGGTGGGTTATTAAGTCACGTGGCATCTACCATGAAACCAGGCTGTTTCCAGCCAGTGATG
>JAUZST010004166.1:0-16523 GCA_034779995.1 Parotocinclus haroldoi
GCGCTATCACATCTCTGTGTGTGTGTGTGTGTGTGTGTGTGTGTGTGTGTGTATATATATATATATATATATATATATATATATATATAGCTGAACAAACACAGACCGAATTGATTCTATGCAAACCAGTTAACAGCAGAATAACCTCAAAATTTTTAAATGGAAATCCCAGATTTAAGAACGTTTGCTGCCCTCTCGTGGGTTTTTATGGTTTTGTTTTTTAAAAAGGGGCAATAACAGAGGGAGGCGTATATTTTTCCCCCGGGGCTTTACTAATGGTTTGCACTGGATGGGTTCGGACATATATTTCCAGAGTATATAATTATGAAAAATCTGGGAGTCGATTTGTCGTGCCGGCTGAGTTATTCTCAAAGCAGATCGGTGCAATAACGAGTAAGGTTGAGCTAGGCAGGTGACGTCACTAATTGTTGTTAAATCGAATGTCTCGTTTAGTTTGTTTGCGTGCTGTAGTTGTTTCTGTCGATTTGTCGTTGAACGTGTGATCTCGATGCAAGCTAAACCCCAACAATATTTTTGCCAAGACTGTTGAACATGGAGCAATTTTTTATAAAAAACAAACCAAAACAAAAAAAGCAGCACGAAGGCTGGCGGAGCATGGAGGCCAGTCTTAGCTTCTTTGCAGTGTAAATGTAACCCAACCCGATGTGCTTCTGTTTTGTTTGTTAGTTGGGTTTTGTAAGCATTGGGAAGAGATGCTTCTCTGGAACGCCAGTCATATAAACGTTTGCGCTTGGGGCTCAGGACCGACTCGGGGGACCGACTTGACTCGCCTCGGATAAGAGAGACCGAGTTCAGGGTGTTATTGGTGAAGATTCAACTGTGGGCCTTGGATAGATAGAATCAATCTTGTCCGTCTTGTTCCCGAACAGGATGTCGACCTTTTAAGGACAACGTATGTGAGTACCCGGCCCGGGTTCACTAGGACAGCACGCTTTAAATGGGAACAGGGGAAGGACATGTGATAGGGTCAACAGGGACAGCGGGACAAGAGGATTCTCAAAAGAAGAGGAGAAGGTCAAAGGTTGGAGTGCGATTTTTGTCAAGAGTTTTTTTGAGGTCGAGGTTGCGTAGTTTTTGGTAGCAGTATAGCTTCTGGGTTTGGAGGATGTCGACAATCTATAAATCAACTTTTATAGCTTTTCTGGCCACAGTAACCCAAACTCCCCCTGACCGGTCAGGACGGGTCCAAACAGGATCGTTCCGTAACGGCTAAACAAACTACATCGTCCGTTCATCACCCTAGTTTGTTTAGCGGCGTTATAGATCGACCCGTTCTTTATTTGTACCCAAGGGGGAAATGCTTTGCAGCAGCAGTAAACCCAGTACTAAACTTTACACAAATGAAACCGACCTCAAAAAAGCAGCTCTATTTCTAGATGTAGTACAGTAGTAATAATGTAGGGAAATGCAGCACATGCAAGCTCCAAATAGTGCAATCTGTGCTTCGGTATCCTGAAACATGTGCATATTGGCGTAGGAAGTAGGAATTTGGAATTTGTTCCACTGTCAGGATATGCGTTCGCATCGGTTGGAACGGTCAGCGACATAAGATAAGATAAGATAATGCTTTTTAAGTCCCACAGTGGGGAAACTCAGTGTGTTACAGCAGCAAGGGATAGCAAGGCACTCGGTACAAAAAAAATAGACAAATAACTGTACAGTATATACAATATGAATAATAAAAATTAAGAAGTCTTAAGATTGTATTGCACCGGGGTAAGGGAAAATATTGCACACTATGAAATTCTGTTTTCTGCAAGCGTGTAGTGTTTAAGTGTGTGTGTATAGTCCACTGTGTATATGTGTATGTCTATATGGTCCACTTGGAGCAGTGCTGATTGTGGACATCTCTGATACTTTAGTGCTGTAGTCATGTGTGAGGTCTCTATTGGGAAAGGTTTTGATTTTCATGTAGCACATAAGGCATGCGTTAGGCCTCGTGACCTCTCTATCCACGTCCGCCGGCTCCCGAACGTCCCATTTGGCGAAGCGTGTGTATGTAGGTTATCGCTGTTCCGTTCTCTTTCTATACATCTATAGATAGTATTAGTGTTGTTCTCGTTCAGGGTTTCAGTTTCTCGCTTTTGGTAAAGTGAAGGGTATCACTCAGATTGTCAGGTTGTTATTTGTAAACATTTTTGTATAAGGTTGTGTGTTAATGGTTGTTTTCTACCCATTAGTAGCTTTGTTGAATTTTCTGTGTTTGATTCACTTGAGCTTTGGTTTTGCAGAGATGCGTTAGTTGAGCATTTTGCTTGTAGGTGTGTTTTGAGGTTTTTTTTTTTTTTTGGTTTTGTTTGGCTTGTTGATGATTGGTTGTAATTTTGATTGGTGCTAGTAGATCAGATTTAGATGTGTATGCTTTTTTTTTTTTTTTGAAAGTTTTACCAGGAAGTCCTTTTTCAGCCTGGGGAAGTTATCAGTTTATATTTGTCATATTTAGGAGATTATTTGCGTGTTTCTCTAGTGTTTCTTTGCTGACTTGGCGCATCGCGCGTCGTTTGTTGAGGCTCGTTGACAAGTCACGGTAGCGGTCGAATGGGAATCTGGTCGAAGCCTTGGGGGTTTCTTTCTCAACTGGCATGGAGCTGAAGGTATTTTTGCGTGCAGTTCCTGTATTTTGGTGTGTGGTGCGACCGTGTTTGTGGATGGGCGCTGTGTGGTAGTAGGTTTGAGCATGTCATTTGGGGCAGGCTTAAAGTGGACAGGCTCCAAAAGAGGTGCGAGCAGACAGAGCAAGTGTGTGGATTTAGTGCTGGTTAATATGTGGAACCTCACAATTGTGTGTCGTGTGCTCGGGTCGGTTTGTTCCCTGTAATCGTTAGGTGCAGGTGTTCGGAAGGTAAAGTAGTGATAATTGTCAGGTTTTAGCGAGGAAAAGGGAACCCTGTTGTGCATTTTGAAAAGAGCATTGAGTGTCTTTTTGCTTATTTAGAATCAGGTCCACTTTTGAGTGGTTTGGCAGTGATGTGGCTTTGTGGGACAGTGAATGCATTTGTGTTAGAGATGGACTGGCAGGTGGTGACTTTGTGTTGTCGGGAACGTTTGTGCTGTAGGTGAATTTATTGAGTGTAGTAGTTAGTTTGGTGATAGCCTTGTTGTTTCAGTTGAGTCTTTAGTTTGCGTGAGGTGTTAAAAGCCCGTTAAGTGCGAACCGTCGTTGAGCATAAGGGCGAAACAACGGTGTGTCCTGGGTTTTGGTGGAAAAGTTGTGTAGGTCAGTTTGCTGGGTTTGTTTTGTCTCCATGCGGCGGGAGGCAAAGGCATTGTGCTGTCTTTGTCAGCCTTTGGGTCTTGTGTGTTAGATGGCGGGAGTTAGCACTGTTGTGGACAGTTGTTTGGTGTATTGGGTTTGTGGGCTTGGATATGTTTGATGCAATAGCTGTCATGTAGAATTGACCGAAGGGTTTTAATGAACTGATATTGAGTGCGCTCCTGAACCTGTGGTTAGTCGTTGTGTTTTTGGTGGTCCTATATGGCCGGCTACCTTCGTCCCCCGGCCGGGAGGTTAAGCGGCTGCTGCGCTTGTGCTAGTTTGAGGAAGCTGTAGTTGTGTAAGCAAAGTATGGTGTTTTTGTGTTGTTAGTTGTGTTTTAGGTGGTGCAGTTTAAAGGTACATGTTTGTGGCTCCCTGTAGCCTCTCGCATCTGATTTGAAACACTGATGCTTGCTTACAAAGGTAAAAATGTGCCTGCACCCTCCTACCTCGCAACACTTATCACACCTGGAGCACTGCTCGACGGGTCCCAGCTTCTCTCAGGTGACGAGCATTTGGTTTTGGCCGAGTCTCCGGTTCTCTTCAACCACTGTTTGAAGACCCATTTACTCTGCAGTTACCTTGACTACCCCCTACCCCCAACCTCCTCTTTCCCTCCATCCAAAAACCCTGACAGTTTAATCCATCTATTCTTGTTTGGATTTGGGATTATTAGAAATAGATTATGTCACGCATGTCTTCAAGCACTTTTCGAAGGGTGTCTGCGAAACTGTGAAGGTAAGTTGATGTGGTAGTTTGGTGTTTAATCGTCTCGAAAAATAAGTAGTGGGTGAGTTATTGTCGTGCCGGTTTAGGGGGAGTCGCAGTGTCTCAGCATTTTGGCACGTTTCGAATGTGCAACAGAATGAGCTTGCCTTTGAGGGATCCTAGAGATTGGGACTAAGGTTGGAGCTCGACGAGCAGGTGAGCGAAATGAGTGATTTGTTGCGAGTTGCTTTAGTGTGTGAATGGAACGTGGCAGCATGCGTCGCTTGTTCAGGTAGTCAGCTAGTTGTGCTCCATGTTTCTAGTGTTGTGCTTCAGGTTAGTAAATTAGCGCAGTATTTTGAAGTGCGGTGTTGAAGATGTGCCTTAGAAGTTTTCGAAGAATTTCCAAATGAATGAGCAACGTGGCATCCAGATAACCATCCCAGTTAGTTGATGGTGCTTTGTCCTGTTATTTCCTGGTCGTATGTAAAAGCATGCAATGTCAAAAGAAATTTTCGGTGTCCAAATGTTTACACCTTTAAAAAAGTTGTTTGTTGTTCTCTCTCTTTGCACTCACTAGTGCCTTGAGAAGGAACTGAGGTTTAAGCGTGATAACATTATTGATAGCATTTAGTAGGTAATTAAGCTTCGTCGCTTCGATGTGCTCCAGATGGTTTCTGTATTAGTTTGCGTCCCCTCAGAAGACTCGATGGGATGTAACGTTGCGATTTGGCTCCCTCTGGTGTCCTGTTTGTGTTAAGACTGTGCAGTCTTTTTATTTTGGTCGTTACCAATGAAGACATAACAGCCAGCGAAGATCGTCATCTCATTTGTGAGCTAATCTCTTGATATTCTTCAGCCTTTGAAGCTTGCGGGACAAGGGTTGCTCCATAAAAGGCTGTTTGATTGAGCTATGCAATTTTTTTTTTTCTGAATTTGATTTGAACTAAATAGATTCCTCATTATGCAACTTAAGTCTTAGAGAGTAGCATTATCTGTCCCAAACAAATCAAGTTATTTTTCCTCTTGAGGTCCAGAAATGAACGAGTGTCATTTCCCCTTAATTGTTACTACTCCCCAAAATAAAAATCATCCTACCAGGGCCCCTTTAATTTCCCCCAATCCCAAAAAACCCACTATAGAACATAAATATAATAATATAATACTAATTTAATATAATAATAAATACTTATTCCCCTTCATCCTCCCCAATAGTATTGGTATGTTTTCCTCCTGAAAGGATTATAATGTTGATCCTGAATAAACTCTAGGATCAGGGGCCAAAAAGGCAACATTTGGAAAAATGCTAAAAATAAAAACAACAGTTACCACTTTTTTAGATGGTGTTTTGTATTTATGTTTTCTGTTTGGAACCAGGCTTTTCTCATTTAAAAGGATCAAATCGTTCCAAAAACGTACAGCCACACCGGTCCCAAAAAAAACCAAAACATTGAAGATACAAGACACCATCCAAAACAGGAGGCCTTAAGTGCCACAAAGCTCTAAATTAAATAAAAATACATTACATTCCAAACAACCTGAAAACACCAACTTGACAAATCCATAATAGCATTTGCACAAAAGCAACACATCAAGCAACAACCTGCAACTATTAAGAAGATAAAAGGACAGCAGAACTTGAATTGCTGCAAAAGTTAACAAGAAACAACCTAACAGCACTGAAAATAATAATAAAAAAACATTACATGCCTAAGTAGGTAACACTGTTAGAAAGTTGGTCACAAAAAAACACACTTAGGAGACGATGTCCTTCCAAGGGCCTCCCACTGAGGACTCATTTTACAATCTATTTTGATATAATTTAGTTTATTTTTTAACTACTCATTTAAATATTCTTATTGGTTTGTTATTCGATTTGAATTGTTATTTACATATAATTTTGCTAATTTAATATACTTAATAAGTATTTATTTAACTAACATTTAGGCCACCCATGGAGGACGAGTTTTGGTCCTCCCAAGGTTTTTTCCTTCTACTTTCAGAGAGTTTTTCCTTGCCACTTTCGCCCTAGGCTTGGCCTTTTAAGATAATCTAAGATTGTAAAGCTGCTTTGAGACAATGCACCATTGTAAAAAGCGCTAAATAAATAAATTTGAATTGAATTGAACTTATCTTACAGTCCCCATAGCAACAAGCCATTCAGTCACATTTAAAGACTGTACTAAATCAAAGTCCCCAAGTTGAATAAGCACCATAACCTAAATACAACCTTAAGCAAGGAAGAATAACCAAAACGACTTAGTACAGAGCAACACAAATGGACAACAGATATGTTCACTATAAAGGCATCAGGAAAGAAAAAAATTAGACAGACATATTTAGCATTTAGGCTTGGAAACTTACCTTCAAAATGGGGCAACAAGCAAATGTTTACAATTAAAAAACAAAAAAAGGGCTAACCAACACTGCAAGACCAGTACCGAGTCAAGCATGAAGCTAAAACGGTCAACAACTGCAAGCATTAACCATTACAGTGCTAACTATTAGATAATTGAAATCATAAAGAACGCTAAAAATGGGCACATCCACTTCTGGTCTAAACTGAACACGCCTACGAGAACACTGGTCACAAAATTCAGGGATACTACCAACATGGATATCTCTTCATTTGGGACCAGTAAAGATCGACCACAACAGATGCATGCAAAGTCGACAACTACACTTAGTGCAGAGGAACGTGAACATTTCAGCTAGTTTAAAACCAACATCCTACTTGGTATCATTTTACACTGCTTAAACGTCACTTACCTTCTTGATGGTCCACGAGAACCCCAGACCACACAAACGTACACATCACGTTCAAGAGCAGCACTTCAATGCACACCTGCATCACGCGAATAACAGTTCATCCATACGCAACATCCTAAGTAAAAACAAGGACTCGGACACAAACCTCGCATGCGTTCTTTATTGAAACCACTTCAAACATCATGCTGAGAACAACAGCAGCAGCAGCAGCTCCGGATCTTCCACGAGGACACCGACACACTCCAATCAGAACGCTGCAAAAGCTACTAAAACAAAACGACACAGGTGGGTTAAATACATGAACCACCGACACAACTCCTAAAACTCTGATGCAATAATTACTTACCTTGCACAATAAGGCCCAGTTGAGGAAACCTCCAAACTTCCGCTTCTACTTTAAAAGGCTGACTTAAACTAAACTGACTCGACGGACCGCATGTGCACATTCCAACAGGCACAAACTACAAACTTACCTTAAAACCATAGCAACAAACAGTTACACTACACTCACTACAATTAAAAGACAGTTCAAAATCAAAGTCCCCAAGGTGGGTAAGCAGCATAAACGAAACCCGAAATTAAGCAGGGAAAACCGGCATCACCGCAGTCCAACATTATCGTCATGCTGCAGCACAACTACGCCAAAACCATAAAAAAAAAACCCAGCCGTAATGAAATCATGTCAGGCATACACTACATGGACTTGCAGTGAAACACCAAACGCAACCAAACTTCACAGGATGGGGACAAAGACTCAAGAGAAAGCACTAAATAATGAGGTATGTAGCTACGTTTAAGCACCCCGTAGGCGAATCACACCACTTACAAGCTTGGACACTTCAAACCAAAGGCACTGACGTACATCTCACTCCTCAGAGAAAACAAGATTCGACCTGGTCATACAACAACACTTAGGACAGAACTCCTGACAGGCTGCAGGGCTAGCAAACGGTCACAAGAAGGAAGCGAACACAACACAAAAACAGCACAACACAACAGCTCTACCTTCCAGCAACCCATTTACAAACCACACGGCTCAACAAGCCACACAGCACAAACGGTCCTCAAAAAAGGTCGACGCTTTAGCCAAACGTTGGGTTAGAAACTTCAGCGCCATTCGTTATAGACCTCACTTATTTAGACACAGCAAACACACTGCCAAGCAATGCCAATACAAATTCCTTTTTAACACACATTTCTGCGTTGCCCTTCTTACTCGACGTTAAACACTCGCGCACATTTCACGACGGCTCCTGCTGGACACACCGACTAGGTGAAGCCGAACCCATTGGTTAAAACGAGCAACATTTACAAATACTCAAGCGAAAATAGTCGGTACTCACACGGCACGACAGAAGCTGATCTTGACGCTGGGAATGCGCTCGGCTAATCGAGTCGTCCGTATTGCTGCCTATTCACTAACACGATGCACGTTATAGACTCAGGGAAAACTGCAAGCTCAAAACTCCTGGGTTTTACAATGAGCTCGTACAGTCCAATACGGGCACCTTTAAACAGCCAACAGCTGCAGAGCCCAAAGAAAAGGGGGAAGCAAATCGACGTCAACGTCGCAGCATGAGCCACGCCCAGCTTCTTTGGCCGGATCATTAACTTGCACCATCAAAACAATTCACCAAATTATCAAACTACTTAATTGTCCCGATTAGTCTAAATTCAAAGCCAAAGTCTGACTTGCGTGCGAGTGTGTGGAGGTCTACGTTTAGGATCACAGTTCTGCATTTTTCCCTCTCTCGCTTTACCGTTCCGTCTCAGAACACCTCGCGTCTCATCGCCTTCGCCTCTTTCTTCCTTGATCATTTTGACATTCTCCTATTTGAGCTTGTCTGCCTTGTCAGTGTGAAAGCCAGACACTGAGTTTTCTGATTGGACTTGTAAATGAGCCATGTATTTGTGCCATGCCCGCTAGGATGCGTTGTTACGTGACGGGTCCTGTGGCGACTGGCACCAGAACACTGATGTCTCCTGGATCGCGGGGCGCTTTGATATAAATTAAAAGACCCATCTGAAAGTAGCCTCGAAGCATGGTGTACATGCTCAATTGGAAATGAAAAGGAACGAGGCAACGTTGCTGTTTTTCCTTGGTGACAAAGGGTTACAAGAACAGATAACATTTGATTGCTCATATTAACCAGTTTCAATGTGAAATCGGGGAGGCCCAACACACAAACACTCGAGCCTGTACGAGTCTCACGCAAGCTTAAATCCTGTTTCGCGTTGGTCTAAACGTGTTCACTAAAGTCTGCGTCCTGGTAACGTTCCTTCTGGGGGATCGAGGTTCGCTATCTGAGCCGTAAACTTGTTGAGAAATGGAGACCCTTTGACTTTTTTTGTTGCATTTTTTAACCTAGTTGATTCCTTCCAAGTTAGATGTGGCTTCCCTCTTCCAATGTGCCCTATGTAGTTGTGGGACTTGAACACGATCCATCAGGTAACCCTGCCTCATAGCTCACGGTACACTTCTGGGATTGGGTAATTCGATTAATCAAGTCGACGAGAGCCCGTGTCGACTCGCGTCGATACACGTTTCCGTCAGCTCCACTGCGCTGCGCTGGCCTGAGACGAAACCAAATATTAAGGAAAAGCTTGGTCCAGTAGGGGTTTCAACCCAGTTCAGGAGGCTGTATGAAAGTGCATCTTGGGATGCATTCCTTTAACCACTTTGCCTTGAGAGCCGTTCGCAAATGAGGGAGGATGACACGCACATTCGCTTCAGGCACTACGTTTCCCGTAATGCCCAGCAGCTTACCGCCATGTTGTCGCTTTCTTTCCCGTTTTGAAGAGTCGTTATTGATTTTGGAATGAACTCTCGTCCATTCTCAACCGTGTTCAGAGCCCACTTTAGGTTTACCTCGATTCTTACCTTCTTACATTTCGACTGTTGACGACATTCAGCTGCAGTTTGCCTTGCCACTGCTCACTTAAGGCTTTGGAGACAGTTCTCTCTTTTCGAACAAACCCTACAGATTGTAGTGAAAATTGGAGGAAGTCACACTAGACTTTTCAACACACTTCTTTTCCTTCCGACAGCCATTTGTCCTAAATGGTTGTTTTCCGGTGCGTTGAACTCGTTGAGAACGCTCAACTGATGACACGACGCAGCAAGTACCAAGTATATAACCAATTTTATTCCCTTCTGTTAATATACACATTTAGAGGCATCTCACTGGAACACTTTACAAGAACACTTAGAAAGAACAGGAGGGCACATGGAGAGACGGCGTGGCCATGGAGTATGAAAGAAAACCTAAAGACTGACCGTAAAAATGCACGCTCATTGCGCGGTCCCACTGTCAGTAAACAAAAAAACTCTATAGAGGATGAGAGGACTCTGACCCGGACTGTAATGTTGAGGTGCGGTGTTCCGAATGTGGGTCTTAAAGAAACGTAAAGTCCGTTTTTAGAAACCCCATCACGTTTGGCTCGCTTTAACCAATGACAGGAAAAAATCGTCTTCGGATCTTGTGGCTCATTAGAATGTATTCTTTATCCTCCAAACGGGGATTTCAAGTAGGGAGATCATCTTTTAACCGTGGATGGGATGAGATTCAAATATTTAGACATTTCACAAACTTTTTTTTTTTTTTTCTGCTTTTCTCTATTGTCTCTGTGTAGTTCGAGTATATTAGAATACTAAAGTTCGAGTACATCCGCAAAGAAATTAATCACCTTTGTCTTTCCTGCGAGTCTTGTTTTTTTTTTTTTTTTTTTTCTTCACTCCCCGCACTGGTGTCGTGTCCTGCGTTGCCGACGACGAGAACGTTTGCCTGCTATGAACGTTTCGCGGACGTTTCACCTGGGGCTCATTTTCCCCATGATATGTCTCTTCCGCTGTTTATAGCTAAAAATGACAATAAACATTTCCTCTCGCCGAGGTCCTTAAGATTCGGTCGTCTGTACAGAACGAGGCTTGGCCCAAATAGTTCTTCTTCAAGCATGTGTGATAACTGAGCAGAAATCAGTTTGCCGTTAAAAGTCAACGCGACACGCGACCCTCGAAACAAAAGTACGACCGGAGGTTTGGCTTCAGAGCGGTAAACCGAGCGACTGTGGACGCCCGAGTTCTCATAATTTTGCAACTTTTTTTTTTTTTTCCTCAACTCTTGTCTCTTGTCATTAATGAATACTACATGCTCTAGACAGGTTGCATCAGCCAAAGACAAGGAGAGGAGATCAAGAGCGCGAGACAAACGGGGAGTAGAAAAAGAGAGAGAGAGAGAGAGAGACTGACTGAGAAAAGCCAGGACTGACACGTGACTCCTTGAAGTGGAAAGCGAGGCGGTCGATTAGACGCCGTTTGTTAGATGGTTTGGCAGTAACAATTCGCTCTTAGTCGTGCGTCACCTAGCACCTGGTTCCCGCTTGATTTGAACCTTATTCTCCTCCCTAATATTTGCAACCGCTCGGGTCTCTGGGACAATTTAGAGTCGGATAAGATATCTATAAAAACCCCAAGAATGAAATTGAGGTATATGGTGGTCCATAGTCCACAGGTCCACTGTGGTAGACCGCAGTTTTTCTACACTAAAATTGGGGGAAAATAAATCAGAAACTAAAATACAGGGCTGCTAAAATGGTACAAAAGAAAAAAAAAACCCCAAAGTATTACTACTGTTCTCTAAAATTACAGTAACAACATCCAAAAAAATGAACATTACACATGTCTAATCTAAACTGGTGCAGACTGCCTGACGCATTTTGCCGTTATCTGAGAGGAAACGAGGTGGTGGCCATAGTCGGATTTAAGGTGGGACATGGTGGGAAGGTGGAAATGGAGGCCAAACTCAGGACGGGTGAACGAGACATGCGAGTGGCAGTGAACACCAAGCTCATACCGCAATTAGGCCTTCCCTGTTCCTTTCTCTAGTCCTTTCTCTCTGTCCTTCTCTCTCTCTCACTCTCTCTTCTTTTCCTCTCAGCTTCTCTCCGTCCTTGCCTGCTCTGATCTCAGACGTAGTATTCCTTGTCTTTGTTCTTCTTGCTCTTGGTGCCCGTTTTGCTATTCCCAGCCTGTTTTTCCTTTACCAGCGTGCCGTTGCTCTGCGTGGCCGAATTGCTGATGTAGTTACGGCTCTGATCCACCTGGTAAGAGCCTTCGTCGCGGTTGCGATACTTGTACATGGCGTACAGCAGGATGAGGATGCACAGAGCGGCCGCTGCGACGATGCCCACCACCATTCCGGTGGTGCTGCTGGACTCCCGGATCACCTCCACCGCTCCAGGTGGGCCTCTGTCTGAATTCGATGACTCTGTGGTGGGAAAATTGGGAGGGACAGTTATACCGGGGATGTGTCTTTGCCGCCCGCCGTGTTCCGGGTCCCCGGAAGGCTGGACAGGCGGCAAGAGGACCTGATCGCGAGTGTTCATTTTGCCCGCCGGGATATTTGGGCCACTGGCGAGCCCGGGTTTCAGTCTGGCCGGGGCTTGAGTGGGGACAGACGGAAGCGAGGGACGCTGGGAGTCGGGTGGCTGGCGAGAAAAGTGCCGATCGCCACGCGGGCTCTCCGCTACCGCCGGTGGGGGCGGGAGCACGGTTCGGTCGGTGACGAGGGCCGAGTTTTTATAATAGTCCTCGTCGTCCGACTCGGTCATCTCTCCCGAGCCGTAAGCCGACACCTCCGCGGCTTCCTCGCAGTCCTCTTGATCCGGCGGACACGGCGCGTGGCCGTAGGGCGGGGACGGGGGCTCTTTAGTGCTTTCGAGCAGTGTAAGGAATGGGTGGTAGGTTGGGGGTGGAGGGATTACGGGGTAGCGTGTCGCGATCGACGGGGGTTCTAATGAATCCACCGTTATTATGGGCAACACTAGTTCGCCTCCTAGGATAAGAAACAGACAGGATAAGAGGGTGTTAGGATAAAACTTGGCAATGCCAAACACACCAGGTTAGTTCATGTTTAGTTAGTGAATTGTGATCTATTTCTAATGGTCATCTCAACACACCAATCCCTCGACTAACACTTGGATACATAGAAACAGAAACACAACTGAATCAATCTAGAAATTCTACAAATGCAAGTTAGTCAGGTTATTTTACTCAAACTTAAATCAACAGTTCTACATTGAAAGACAAACGCCTAACTGTCCTGCCACTCTCTTCTCTTACACAATCCATGGCTGAAACAAGAAAGCAAACCACAGAGTACAGGGCACTTACATCGACAAATTGGCCGCATGATTTTTGCATGAAAAAAATTACAAAAAGAAAGCTGTGTAAGATTGTTCTTGGAAAGTGGTCAACAAAGTTTTCCCCCATAATTTTAAACAGTTGGGCCCAAACACATTCAGTGTGTATTCGGACTTTTCTTAACGCATTCTCAATGAAGAGGCCTTACAAGTCCTCTTTCCATACCAATTCCTTTTCAGCTTTTCCGTTCTTTACTGTAGACCTGCTGTTTTGCAATGGCACAAGGTTTTATCATAGAGAATTAGTGCTCAAACAAAACAGTTCCATTAGGCTTCAGTTTGACATTGTCGTACCATTGCTAAAACAACTCATCGGGATCTTTATCAAAAGGTCAACAGCTCACGAACGCCCCTTCGGCGTAGCCACGCTCATTTATTGTCATGACCTCACCTTCTTCAAAGACCCAGCGAACCAGATAACGGACCAAACGTGGTCTGAACTCCTACGCTCTACGCCGTTGCGGCTTAAGGGCATTGCTCGAGGACCCCGGCATCGGCAGCCCGGTGGTGGTACCTTCTGCTCCACTGTCCCATACCTTTACTGAATCCCGAATCCCAGCAGGAGGTCAGCTGTTTGCCTCTGGCATCTCATATCAAAATGCAAGGAGTTCCCAGTTGTCTGCTATCTAGTTGATCTAACCAATGTAGTCTGTTGCAGGTAGACTTTACAGACTTGTTTGTAAGGGGTCCAAATGTGCTACCTAAAGACTGAATCCACTGACAACTTGACCGCAGTGGTGGGAGAAAGGTGTTGAACTGCCAACCAGAATTCCCATGCTGGGAATTTGGGTTGCTGTGACATGCCAAACAGGTCAGCCCAACGTTCTGGACCCCCAGTCCTGTATTCGGACGAACCCAAACCAATCAACACACAAACTGGGGTGTTCCTGAAACTGCTCTCGCACCAGCACACTGGGGCATCCATATAACCATCAAATGACTAGAGTGCAAGCTTGCCTTGTCAAATTCGGGGTCTTCATGGGCCTAACTGGTAGCACGGTGCACAAGCAGGAAACTAACTCTCTAACTTACGCCTGACTTTTGGAAGGATGTGGGTATGAACACGCCACTGGCCAGGCTGGTCCGGACCTCTAGAGCCGCAAGACAAGGCCACTATGTAAACCACGGAGTCATCTGCATGTTGCACCAAATGTTCGCGGTGTCGTGGCTACGAGGAAGCGACGTTCGAAGGTTGACCTTGATGTCCGTAAGGAATCCAACTTCCTTCCCGATTTGCTTGGTCAGTCTTACATTGAAGCCATTTCATAATTCAGGTGAATTAGTGACATTTCACATATCCCGAACACATGCCCAACCCACAGTCCTTTACAGAGCTATTAGATATCAAAGACTGGAAATCCACAAAGGAGAACAAACGTAGAAACAGATAGAACATACCAGCATATATACTGACAACATATACAGGCATTTACAAAGGAAACAAGAAAACGTTAAACAGTAGTCATTTCATATTTTAAAAAAAGCTCCCGCTTGTCAATCCCCCACCCGCCCCAAAGTGAAACGCATTACTGGTGGCACTAAAGCCAATGCAGACAGTTCTGGTCCGTTTGTTCTAAGGCTGAGGGTCCTTATTTTTACCCCAGTGTAGCCAAATGCTAGCTAAGTATCCAGAATTTTCCAGCACCATCACAACTCGACTAGTCTCCCTGGTGTGTACATGGGAGTAGACCTCGGTGTGCCTTGGACTGATTGACAGGGCAAAGAAAAAGGATGCCATATTTCAATCCAGATCTGTCCCTGTACAAAGTGAAAGCTTTTAGTGTTGGGCTGCTCGGGTGCGTGTGTCGGCCCTGTGTTGGGGCCCTTACAGCTCCAGAGTTCCATGGTATGATTCTTTGGAGTGGTCAAAGAGTTAGGTCAACTGGTGTCTTTAAAGCCTCTCCCTGTGAGTCAGTTTGTCTGCATGGTGGGTCTGATGGGATAAGCATCCTGCTCCAGGGTTCAAATCCCACTGCTGCCACACAGTCCCTGAGCAAGGCCATTAACCCACAAGAGCTTGGATTGTAAGACTGTATCAATTGTAAGTTGCTCTGGATAAGGTCATGTGCTAAATGCTGTAAATGTGTGTGTGTGTGTGTGTCTGTGTGCCTAAGTTTTTCCGTTACAATGTCAGCTAAGACTGCTCTTTAAAATAAAATATTCGACTGTAAAATGCACTGCAATAGTTTTGAAGAAAGCCTTTAGATCCCTCCTATTAAGCTTAGCATTAACTCATTCCTTAATTTTCTAAATCCTTTAAATACGCTGTAATAAAACCCCTGATTGAAAAAGCCATAGGCTAGGAAACACTATAGGTATTACGGGACTGGCACTTTCCTGGTACCAATTTATTTTTGTAAATAATCAACGCTCTAAGCTCTCAAAAGTAAAGTACGGGGTCCCTCAGGGGCCCACTGTTATTCTCCCTGTATATGCTAGCATTAGGCTCAATTATTCGCAAGCATGGTATTAGTTTTTACTGCTACGCAGATGATACACAGCTGTACATATCAGCTGATCCAAAATGTGGCCTTAAAATAGAGAATTGTGTTAAGGAAGTACAAAATTCGATGTCATTTAATTTCCTTTTACTTAACTCGGATAAAACTGGAGTTTTATTAGTCGGACCCAAGACTGTGAAAGACCGGCTGGCTGCATCTATTCTAAACCTGGACGACTTCGGTAAACTTGGGTGCTACATTTGATTCAGATCTCTCCCTTTACGTACGTATTAGCAACATCACAAGAATTGTGAGTAAATCTCTAAATAAACTACAGCTAGTGCAGAATGCAGCAGCTCGAGTGCTAACTAGAACAAAAACATTTAGTCATATCAGTCCAGTTCTGTTGTCTCTACACTGGTTACCAGTTAAATTTCACATTGATTATAAAATACTGCTTATAACGTATAAAGCTCTACATGGTCTGGCCCCACATTATCTGAATGATCTCTTAGAATCTTACAATCCAGCTTGCCTACCTCACTCACAGGGTGCAGGACTTCTTGGAGTTCTTAGAATTAAAAAAAGTCACTGCAGGGGGAAAAGCTTTCTTATACTTGGCCCCCTAGCTATGGAACAAACTTCCCACTTTAGTCAGAGATTCAGACATTTTCTCTTTTCTCTCCGAGCTGATGTACCAGTTCCAGCACCGCACGCTTGGATGTTCTTCGAGCTCAGCGTCACTCTGTTGGTCTCCATCAACAGAAACCAGTCCCACCAGAGTGCAGGCATTCCCTCTATCATTTTAACATTAGGAGACGATGTGCTTCTCAGGATATCCCACTGAGGACTCATTTTATAATCTGTTTTGTTTTATAATTTAGTTTATTGATTTTATTACTAATTTAAAATTTGTAAATTGGTTTGTTATTGATTTAAATTGTTATTTACCTAATTTTGCTATAATTTAATATGCTTTTAAGTATTTATTTAATTAACATCTAGGCCACCCATGGATGGTGGGTCCCCTGCTGAGTCTTGGTTCTGCCGAGGTTTCTTCCTTCTACTTTCAGGGAGTTTTTCCTTTCCACTGTCGCCCTAGGCTTGCTCAACTTGGGATTGGCCTT
>JAUZST010004167.1:0-16520 GCA_034779995.1 Parotocinclus haroldoi
GAGAGAGAGAGAGAGAGAGAGAGAGAGAGAGAGAGAGAGAGAGAGAGAGCTTAAAACGACAGTTAAATTCATTTAAATTCCAAGATCGGAGGCCCCAAAAAACGCTTATAACTTCAAAAGTATTTATCCTAATGCTTATCCGAAAAGGTTTGTGAGCGAGAGGAAGACCTTGATGATCGTTTTCATGTAAAATTGTCTACATCAAGTTAATATTCTCTGAGATATGACAGTTAAAAAATTCTTAGAAACCTAAAATGTTCAAATCATTTAGAGAAAATTTAGTTTAGGCCCGAACGGATCGAAAAGTATGATTTCCTGGACACAGATCATCATATCTGGGAAACGAATTACTCAACCGATTAAATATTTTGTACTTGGATAGAAAAGGGTTATGTATACGTTTTAACCTTTAAATGGGGTTTCTACGTGAAACTGTACTCAAGCTACGACACAGTTTGTCAGAACGGCCTTTTTTCTCTGATTTTACACTGTATGAAAATTCCGTATTGACATCACTAGAGTGTGGCCATTCAAAATGAATGGGCTGATTTTAAAGAGTGATTAACGGAGCTTCCGATCACTCTGAAAATTAACGTGGCGGGTGACATCACAGCCGGGTCCGACTCCTGCGATTTTCGTGTTTATAGCTTGAAATTTGAAAATGTCAATGGGAAATTTTTCTGTAGAAAAAAGTTCGTAGCGGGCGAACGAAACAATATGTTTCGTAGCTATAAACAAGCACACTTCTCCAAAACATACCGGACGTTTCGGCGTTTGTCCTGTGTCGATAGGTCGAAAGTTGTAGGAGCAGAGACCGACCGAAAATGTGGCGGAATAACAAATAAGAATCAAATCAGATAACAATATATGTGTTGCAAGCAACACAGATAATTAATATAAAACCTAAATACATAAAATTGAGATAAAAGTACAGCAGAAGCGCTTGTGAATGTGAGGGCTTTTTATTTTCCCGCCAGAGGGCGCGCGTGCGTTGCTGAGTCACGCTGATGAACAAACGGCTGAGCTGGTTAATACTTTGTAAGATTTTAGGCAATCAGAATAAGGTAATTATTTCTTTGTTAATGGACAAACTATGAGTTCTAAGACACAGACTGAAATGCAGTCACAGACAGGTGTTTTTATTATTTCTCTTTATATTTTTTCTAATTTATATGATTTCTCTTTAACATCAGAGTAAATCAGATCCAACCAGATCTACATCCCAGGAAAAACTGTGAGATTTCATAGTAAAACTCGAAATTGCTTGACAGCTTTTACAGTTTGACCATAAAGTTCACAGTTCTACTATAAATTTTGATGGTAAATTGGCCACTTCATGGTTCTACTGTCAAATTGCGCAATTATTTTTGGGACAGCTCACAATTTGTTTGTTGTGTCGTAATAGCTGTTCCTTATGGCACACAAAATGTGTACGTGAATGTGGTAGTATATATTTCATCATTTAGTAAAAGTTTGAAACAAATGTCATAAGTACACAAAACCCCTTACTCAGCTGAAAGTATATTTCAGGGATGTCATCAGACCCAATTTACTGGGGACAGGTAAGTAATAAAAAAATATTTTGTGTTAATTCGTTGTTTAGTTCTCATCCATTGTACAGTAACAGCCACTTCAGTGTTAAATCACTTAAGCTATTTCGTGTTTAACAGACTTATATTTTATGCAAAGTTTTACCCTTACCACTAATTGTCAAACAGGGAGTACAACCGTTTCCCTCTGAATTATGTATGCCCCAGTATAACAAGTAGTCTAGAAACACACCTGGTACATACCCTTCTGAATACGTTAATAAGTGTAGATGTTCGGCATCAGCTGAAGAAGATCTCTAGTGTGATGTTAATATTCTGCAAGGCACTAGTCAAATATAGTTTCTTACAGGTACAATAACAATAAAACATTGTTATAACTAACATAGTTTTGCCACGCATCCTCAGATATCTAATACAAGTAATCACATTCTTTGCACCATCAGTGATGTAACTTAATTGTAACTTAAAATTTGTATTTTGTTTTTAATCTCAATCAATTTCAGTGCATAAAGGCCAAAGGTGCAAGCTTAACGCCTGTGATCTTCGATCCCTCACTACATCAACAACAACCAAAACCAAAATCAAAATGGGCAAGCCTTTGTCAAGCACTACAATATGACATACATAACAAATGCCATTTAAAACTTTACTGTGCAAAACAGAAACCTTGTGTATGTCCAGAAGTGCAGAAAAGCATACTGAGATTTTGGGGCATTAATTATTTCATTAATTATTCTCATTAATCAATGTTTTTAATTTTAAAAAATTAAGTTTAGGACTGAAATATACAAACCCATTCCAGTCTTTGCTTGATAAACATTGTTTTTTAATCATTTCAATATGTTTCTCACACATCTGTTGACCACTGGAGATCCTCTGTACACCTCTAAGATTCGTGTTTTGTGGACAATGTTATTGTACCAAATCTTGGTTCTAACAACTTATTGACTTGACCTGTTCAAAATCACCTCATGAATTTAGTTCTTTTCCTTGTTACTAGCCATAAATTACCCCATTCCAATTTTTGTTGGAATGTGTCGCAGGCCTGAAATGCAGGAATGCATGTTTATTAACAAATACAACAAAGTTGATCAGATATAACATGAAATATGCTGGATTCATGCTGTCTGCAATAATACAGAAGTCGAAGTAAATGTAATAAGAGCTGCGATTTGGTAATATTTGCATTCTCCATAATGTCCCAACTTTTTCTGATTTGGGCTTGTAGTTGATGCTTCGACATCACTGCCTACTTCTATGGTATTACAAAACAGTACTTTAAAATGACATATTTTCAGATTATTGTATTTAAATATTGATGAACTGCTTATTGCGTTTTATGATGTAAGTAAGATTTCAAGGTTTATTTTAAATGACCATATGTCTTTTATGGGTGCATTAATGTTGACATTAAATAATGGTAGTAGGCAGGCATGGCTTGAAGTTGTAGTGCTGTGCAATTGGGAATTTCAATGGAAGAGTGGTGAGGACACAGACCAGCAGCTCAAACCCTGTACTTTCACCAAGAAGTACTGTGGAAAAAAATCTGGAATACTCCCACAATGTGTAAAGCTTTCTACTTAACAACCATTTCATTTATTTACAGGGTCACAAGGAGGGCAGGTGGAAAGGGACAGGAAGAATGAAAGACATACACAGAGAAAAGGATGATGATTGGTGGTGAGAGAATGTCATTTGATGTTGTGTGTGCCTGTGCATTGGCAAGTTTCACATATCAAACGTAGGCCTTGTTTTATCCTAAATGTGCCGCAGATAGTTTCCACGTAATAGAGTGCTCAGAGATCAGGAGCCGGCACCAAGACTGCAGAGAAGAGATAAATATAGATACACACACACACATTCCAAACGCAGAACTAAATTCTGCATGGCTTAGATCTAAAATAGATGAGACCTTAGTTTGCTTTGTGTGTGTGTCACAAAATGATAGGGTGCAGCAGGATTTAGTGCTGATTAAGCAACAAATAGGCAAATGTCTTACATTTCTCTCACACAACCTACAATTATTTTACTAATATACACAACCTCTTATCAGTGGTGGGAAAGGGGCTTGCTTTGCTAAATATTTGACATTCTTGATTTCTCTTTTGTATTGTGAATGGGATGCACTCAGCAGGAGACCTCACTGGCATTCCAGGCTCCTTCAGCTCCTCCAGAGACAAAATATTGTGTTTGTTTGATCTTTCGGCCTTATTCCCGGTTCACATAGTGACAAGTCTGTGTTTTGTCTGTTTACCTGCTTGTCTGGTTTCATCTACATATATTTATAGATCTGAGCTAAGTAGATCTTGATTTATTAAGTGTTTGAGATTTCAGTATAAACATAAATGCTTTTTATGTAATTAATTAAAATTGAAAAAGGTATAGCACTACCAGGGTTGCACATGAATCTTATTGCTTAAAATGACTAACCAATTATTACTCACACTTAACTTCAGCAGACATCATTTCATTACACACTGAAATAATGTCTGATTTAACAAATGTAAACTTTGTAGTGGTATGATCATAACTGACATTGTGTTTAATAAAGCAGGTAAATTAGTATTTCCTGGAGACGAAGGAATATAGCATTTGTAAAATTCTGCTATGTTTTTAAAATGGCAAATTAAAAATATTTTTGTAATATCTATGAAATTAGGAAGAACTACAGGATTCTAAGAACTACAGGATTCATATAGAGCTTTTCACTCATGTCTTGGCAGAACAGGGAAATGTCAGGGATGCTGCAGCCTTTCAGAAAAACTGTCAAAGAAAATAATAACATCCCTTTTAATGGCAGTATTATACACTCATTGACAAAAATAAAGCACCCAGTTAGAAATGTTGGGTTGCTGTAAAGCTTGCATGCAGTTATGTAGAAGGCAGTTATGTAAATGATGTCAGGTTTGGTCTGCATAGGCATGGGGTCTTGCCACAAAAGGGTGTAAAAGTGTACCCTTCACTGCCCATTAAAAAGACATTCAGAGGCTACTTTTATGTAGTGTATGTTTTGGTGACAGATTGTTGACTGCTAGACATGCCTCCATGCCACATGCTGGGCATGTAGATCCTCCAAAGTCATAGCTTTCTGAAGCTGGTGTCACAGCTGGTCCCATAAATGCTTGACTGGCAATAAATCTGGTGACCAGGTAGGCCAAGGAACTATTGTAGCCTGGTGGAGACATTCCAGTGAAATCCTTTCTGTGGTTGGGTGAGCATTATCCTGTTAAAAATGCCATTTGGGCATCCTAACTGCTAGTTCAGCGTGGCTTAGATTGCGGGCTTTTGGCAAAATGTCCATCCTGTTTCTTACAGTCCAATGATGTGCTCCCTCTCAAAGTCTGTAAACTGAACAAAATGTCCTTAAATCCATCTTAAAGCCATGCCTACCAGCTAATAGTCTCTCACCAAGAGGCACACTCCCCAAAAGTAGAGTACAGTCTATTGTAGAAGAGCAGGGGAAACACTCTTGTGATGAGAGCCAGGTCTTATCAGACCATACTGTAATCATTTAAATATCTGCCTGTGATATAACTGCAGCAATCAGTTAGTAGGTAATAATAGGTAATATTAATATTATACTGTCTCTAAACAGCACAGATAATTGGTCTGTCGTGTGGTCTGTCTGGATTCTCTAGTTTGTACAAAATCTGATGACCCATGTTATTACAGCATAATTTGACAATATCCCAAAGAGCATCATATGATTACACTGAATACCTGATTTCTATGTCTTTAAGTGCCCCATAAATACTCGGTGGGGTGTATATCATATCATATATAGGACAGTAAAATTGTTATTCTATAACAGATAGGTCACTCACGTAGCACCCACTGTATGCTTTTTTTGTCTAATTTCAACTTGTTTTCAAATTTTGGACTGGATTTACTTCAGATGGCATGATCATAGACTAGATGATTATGATACTGATGTCCCTCTCATTGCTGTTCTTACACTTACACATCCACTTAGGCACTGGTTTTCTTATCCTTACTAATCATGATCAAGAGATTAGGCACAGACCGACTGGCCATCTGCGCCTAAACAACAGAAACTCAGAGACAAGTGCCAATATTAAGGTCACCTGCATAAGAGGTTGGATCTTTTTTGCTTGAGATTTTTTTGTTTGTTTTTTGAATTATTTCCATTTATTTAAAACAATTTAACAGACCCAGATTTTTATATTAATGAGATTCTGAAAATAATTTCACTTACTGAAGTGTACACCTTTTGGAATGCTTTACACACTGACGAAGGAAGATATACATTATATACAATATAAGACACACATGATTATATATTATTATTCGTTTACCTATGAGTGATGAGTTCTCGCCATAGTGTAGTCAGGATTACCAGTGAGCAAAGATTAAGCAAATTAATGCTGAAGCCTCTGCTGAAAATAGCTCTCAGTCTCTATCGCTGCAGTTCACAGCAACATAAGAGAGGAGTTACCTAGCTTTTTTTACTCAATATGCAAGACCTGGTGAGTGTGAAAATGCTTTTAAGCGTATTTTCACTGAATCATAATGATTACCTTGTTATCTTGTTGAATAACTAGATCACAGGATTGGTGCTTTGTGTGAGTTGCTTCTATGTTCCTTGCCGTAATGGGATTTTTACTAAGTAAATATAGCATTTAAATAAAAAAATGATGATTACTGACCTTTTAACAATTACTACTTTTATTAATTAATTGCATTTCGTTATATGTATACATGTATATTTTTAAGACGTTGAAATTTGAAAGTATAAATGAAATCATTGCAAGTATCATTTAAATCCTGAAAGAAGTATACATGAAATACTAAAAACTGGATATGAATAAAAGATTGTTAGTTTAACATCAATGTAAAAACCTAAATCAAAACAGTGTTTCTTAGATTTACTTTGACTTTAATATAATTGCAGATGAACCCAAGATATTTAATGTTTTGATGAAGAATAAGACAACCCTGTACTGTTGCACACCTTAAGCCATGTTTGCAGGAATAATGGGGAAAATAACACCTGAAACACTTAATTGCTTTGTACGCTTGGTGCCAAAACATCTTTAAAGTGCTGTGAGAAGGAGTGACAGCATTACAAGGCGGTAAATGCTTTTTCATCCCATGTTTTTTTTTTTTTTTTGAAAGGCCTGAAATGCAGGACTTTATATATAGTATAGGAAATGAAATTAATTTGACCAGACAAAACAAGAAATAACTTATATTCATACTGTTTGCAATGAAATGCACACAGTATCTTCCGTACTGTCTCAACAGTGCAGTTGTATTTAGACTAATTGCTTAAATCATTGAACATGTGTTTACATTGATGCAGAGCAACCATAATTAATCTAGTAAACAAGACAGTAAACAATGCCAAAAACACCAATTAAAAGTCCACGAATAAAGGACTGGTTATCACACATTAGTCAGATATATTTAAAATTACCTATATGTTAATATTTCTCAAAAGTAAATGTTAATATGAAATTAAAGTAATTATTGATGCAAAATCAGTGCATCATTTTAATTTCATTCAGTGTTAATGAATAGACAAATAATACATTTATAAGGATATACAGTATTCTAATGAATTCTGAATAATGTAACAGAAATTTCAAATTATAATACAAACCACCTTGTTAAGGTAGCAAAATTGTTAAGAACAATTAAGAAACCCCGTTTACAATAACGTTTGGACAAGTTGTAAAATTACGCAATACTAAAACTGTAGTCTATGGAAGCTGTAACATATTATTTCTGTTAAGCCTTTATTTAGATGATAAATGTTGTTTAGCTATAGAAATAAATTTCATTTGATTTTATTTCGGAAACACACAGAAGGGCTGGAATGGGGCAACATAATATTGAAACATTTCCGGAATATTCAAGTCAGGTGAGGGTATAATGATTGGTCATGATGTGATACAAGTCAGTACTTGTACCAAACCTCATGAGTTAAAACAGTTAATAAAGAACATTTGTTATTGAAAGACAACAAATAATTAATTTGTTTCCACATCTACCATTCAGAATATTGTGAAAAGATTCAAGAAATCGGAGGAGGTCGTAAGGTCAGAAACCACTTTTGAATTTGCATGACCTTCAAGCCCTCAGAAACTGTCAACTGTGATGAATCTAGGCAGATGGGCTCAGGAATATTTTGGAAAACTGTTGTCACTTAACACAGTCTGACGCGGCACCAAGAAGTGCAACTCGAAACTCTTTTATGCAAATAGTTTTCAGCAAGACAATGCCAAGTCTAATTCTGCATGGGCTACAACAGCATGACATCATAGGTACAAAGTGTACGTGCTTGGCCTGCCTGCCTACAGTCCAGATCTGTCTTCTATTAAAAATGTATGGCACATTATGATGAGTGAATGCGATGGTTCTGCAGGGTTTTGCGCTGTGCAATAGACAACTTACAATCCATTGACAAATTTTAAAAACACTGAGCTGCACTGTCCACTGGGAGGATTTTTGTTTAGTGAACATACAGCACAATCATGCAATGAGATTACTTGACTCTAAAATACTGAATTCCAAACAGACTAAATAATAATATAGACACTTTGGTAAATCTTTTTATTACCATGTGAAATTAAAGGGAAGTTGGACAACCATGTGTGGGTTAAGTTGAAAAACAATTTGAATTCCTAGAACAAATGGAACTCATTAGCAGACACTGAATCAGCCCCAGCACTGCAACAGCCACCCCTACCTATCCCTAAATCACAAGGTTATACATTATACATGCTCGATGATTGTTAAGTGCTTTTTGTAATTTTAACTTTAATAAGATATATTTGTTGGGTCACTGGCTTACCTGTGGTATTTGATCAATTGCATCATAAAGTCAGATTTTATCATCAAGACATTAGCCAGCACAATGCCTGTTTTGTGTAGTCATGTTCATTTTGTTGGAGCTACTATTTAGTCAATCAGGTTTTCCTCTGTTTTGTATCCCACTCTCTCGCTTCATGGGCTGCTATTACAGTGAGATTATGAGTGACACTCCAGCAGTACAGAAGGTTCCACTGCAAGTTCAGTCTTCTGGAAGCAGCCATATCTTGATGCCATTACGCCAGCCTTACATGAGTGAGTCTTTTGCCTCAAAACGTGTGTTCTTCTACAAAAGCGGTGATGCCCAGTTCAACGGTTTACCAGTCGTAATAAGCAACCGCACTTTCAAGACATTTGAGGGGTTGCTGGATAGCCTTTCCAAGCGTGTCCCACTGCCATTTGGAGTCCGAACTATTACAACACCACGCGGGCATACAGCAGTCCAATCCCTTGACCAGCTCCACCATGGTCACTCCTACATCTGTTCAGATAAGCGCACCGTCAAGCCCATCGACCTGGAACAGGCCCGGCGCAAACCACCACCATGGTACCATGCCCGACCAGTCAGCAGCAGGCGCCTAGCCTCAACAAGAATTGGTACACAAGGCACAAGACGGAATGAGCATGCTTGCAAGCTGCACACGCCAAAGAGGCTAATTGTATTCCGTAATGGAGACCCAGAAGTTAAACATTCATTGCTGCTGCACAAGAGGAACACACAATCTTTTGAAGCATTGGTAAATCTGATATCTGAGGTGATGAGTTTCCCTGTGCACAAGCTATACACACCAGATGGAAGAAGGGTGAGAATTTATCAAATTCTTGAATGTCCTTTGTTGTTTTTATAACTGAACTGAATGTGCCTTGGTTTTGTCACCCTCGATTTCCTCACCTGCAGATCACTTTAACTCATCTGTTGGTGTCAAGAATTGTTGAAAAAGAAGCAGGTTGCCAGAGTTCAGGGTGTTTGAATTTGCAAATTCTACGTGTGCTGTTAAAATGCATAATGCTGTTCAAATGAGTCACTAAGAAATGGTGAAAATTCCACTTTCAATGTTGTTTTGTATCAGAACAATGCTGATATATTTTAGTAAAAAAAAAATACTCATATAGTCATATCATATCATATAGTAAGAAATATATATATATATATATTTCTCACTTTATGATATGATATGACTATATGAGTATTTAAAAAAAAAAAATATATATATAAAATATATATATATATATCTCATATGTTAATGTTTCTTAATGTTTTTTCATAATACTTTCTTTGTGTTTTCTACTCTTTTGTTGTTACATCATTCTCTACTTGCAAGGTTTAAATGTGATATACTGTCATATGTATAGTCAAGGGACAGCTGGCTAGTGACCAGAGGGAAAGGCGTGGATTTTGAGAGAGAGATTCTACATGGGTGAAGTTTGCATGTCCTCCCTGTGTCTGCATAGCTTTACTCCAGGTTCTCTGGTTGACTGATCTCATTTGGTTGACTGATCACTCTAAATTTGCCCATTTCTAGTATGTTTATATAGGCCTGTGTTTATCATAAATATAACCATATTAATAGAGAGAACAGGAAAGGGCCAACTATATACATATGTTTTGGCTCATTGCCATGTCATGGTCCAGTTGATTTGTAATTTGTTTCTGAGGACCTTTATAAGAAAAACAGTTACACACAGATCCTCAAACCCTCAACATTGCATATCCTCCACTGTACATCAAAATGCTAATTTAAATTTGAATTAAAGCCACGTTGGGTGTTGATTGTCATGCAAAAAGGAACAGCTGCAATTGTTATTCATTATTAAAGGACATCAAATAACAACAGAACAAAGGTAAGTATTACCTCAGGGAAAAGGCAAATTAAGATGGCAATGGAAATGTCAAATTCAACTCATGATAAATATAGAACAAGAAAACATGTTACATATCATATTTTACACAATGAGTGTACGTGTTGCTAATGGATAACCTTAGTTATACTTTTTTTTTTCTTTTTTTTGTATGATTTACCAGAGATAAATGTTTGGTATGTCATTAGATCAGTACTCAAATATTGTGTGTTTACTTGCATGTTAAGCCATCATAAAATATTTTGCTTTATTACAGGTGGATGGACTTCCTGCCTTAATATTATGTTCAGGGGTACTGATAGCCGCTGGCCGTGAACCTTTCAGAAAGGGAAATTATGATGTTCAAAAGCCATGTCCTCCAACTTGGCTACCAGTTAAAAGCATGAGAAGGGTACATCAGTTGAATCGTAAGTACAACCCTCTATATTCACCAAACCAGGTTTAGACCAGTTTGTACACATTGCAACAACATGCATTTAATAAAATAAAATGTAATTAATTAATAATATTTATTATTATTATTATTATTAGTAGTAGTAGTAGTATTAATAATAATAAGAAGAAGAAGAAGAAGAAGAAGAAGAATGTATATTTAATAATGTTATAATTATATATATTGTTGTTGTTGTTATTAATAACAAGAATAGTAATTATTATAATAATGATAGTAATAATTACAATAATAACAATAGGTGATTGTAATCATTTTATGTGACACACCATCCCTTAGTATGTCTGTCTATGATTGAGATTATCTGAAAAGTGCTGAGGTACTTAGTATAATACTTAGCTTGACTTATATCTTGTCGCATGCATCATAACTAGCTCATGTCATTGCTCTCTCTAATCTCAGACTCTTTCCTTTCCTTCCCTGTCATTGCTTTTGTGCTGATCGTGCCTGGCTAATCAACTTGATACGTGCCTGATACATCTGCTTCTTTCATGTCGGGCCATTGGATTTATTCTTGTCTTTACTGCTTATTAATAATGCAATTATAAAGGAAAAAAGATATCTCTGAAAGACAGCGCTAAATCTAGTCCTTTCTCACCATCCTCAGATTGTTACATTGCAAATCAAACTCCCAATAATTCCTATAAAAATGCCCCAACTGGCTCTGTGGATTTGGAAAATGGACAGCAACTGGAATCTGTTGCAGTGGACACAACCGCCTGCATCAACGGTGACACTCAGGAAGATATGTACATACCAACTGATGAGGACATTGAGAAGTCGTTTCGGGTTAATGAGGATGGTAGTATGACTGTAGAGATGAAGGTGCGTCTGACTCTTAAAGATGAAGAGACAGTTCATTGGACAACCACACTTAGTCGCTCAAGTGTGGTTAATCAAATGAAATCTGTCTTGGAGTTACTTCCTGATACTGGTGCACTCCTGTCTGACAAAATTCCCCCTGGTGTTGAGCCAGAGGTCTTAACACATGGTGATGTCTCTACTAGGGAAAGTCTTCAAGCAGTGCACAAAGAGGTGGAGAAAAGTAGGGAAGGTACCTTGGGGCAGGTAAAAGCTGATGCCAAACAAATGTCTTTTGAAAAGAAAAATACTGAAGCTGAAACTGACGGTCAGGAGAATATGCTGGGATCATACATCTACAAGGAAGAAGAGCAGCTAACGCATGAGCACTGCATGGTAAGACTACATCCAATACCTAAGCCTCGCCGTAATACCGTACCTCCAGAACTGTGCATCTCAGAACAATCTCTGCAACTAAAGGGCAAAGGAGAGGAGGCATTGAATCACATATTTCAGCAACAGGCTTGCCAGACGAATACTGGTAACCAAGAGCTAACTAATACTGTATTTCCTGAATTTTCTAACATGGTTCCCACCCCCAGTAAGGACTTGTATTCTGAGGCCAGGCCATCTGCAGTTTATGGGTCACATTCAAGAGAGGTCAAATCCAAGCTTTTGAACCTCCAAAAATCATTCAAGGGACCAATCACCCATGTAATCAGAGACAAAAAGTCTGGAAAACAAACACCTCTCAAAGATTTACCTAAATCTTCAGCCACAAAGATGATCTCAGCAGCTGGTAGTACCAAAAAGAGAAAGCCAGTAAGAATAATTCTGAAAAAGAGCCACATTTTTCGCACTGCTACTATTGAATATAATAGAAAAGATAACAAAATGAACATCTTGAAAGAAATACAGAAAATAAGGGCTGATATATTTAACCGAGCTGGAGTTATGAGAGCTATGACTAAGTATTACCAATTTAAGGTTGTCCAAGAGCTATTAAAAAGAAGAGCTTACCTGGCAAGTGGTCATAAATGTGTTTCGGCCACATTACACAACACTGTTCAGTTGAAAATTCAAAATACAAATCAATTATTAAATGAGAAGACACAGAGTATCAATCAACAGAAACCTGCTATAGCAGATACGCCTCAGGAGAAGCTGAAAGTAAGTTCAGCTTCAGTTAGCAAAAATCAGCTTCATACATCCACCAATAAATGTTCCCTTAAACGGCAAACATTAGTGCAAGATGAGCAAGAATTTCAGCAAGAGAGACAAGAAATCACATCCATTCCTGCTCTGAATTCAGCTTCCCCTGTTTTTAATGAATATGTAAAACCCTGGCTGCAAAAGTCTGAACCAGTCCTTTACAAGAAGGTGCCACCACCAAAGTCAAATACGTTTCCTCATTTGCCAAAGATCTCTTGTGGTAGTTTGGACACTAGGCAAGCATTGGATGGAGATTTAAAATGCTATGTTTCACTAGATAGTATTTTGTCTCACAGAAATGTGTCCTTACCAAATCCAGAAATGAAGCAAGAAATTAATAAATCTTTGTCTCCTATGGCCGAAACAGTAATAAGCAATCCATCTCCAGAAAGAAAAGGAGTTTTCAAGTCAAAGGAGACTTTGACACTTGACAAGTGTTCAGTGGAAACAATGACACCTCAGAGTAACACTGCAGAACATATTCTACCAAGAAATCTCTCTCTGATGCATAATCCATGGAACCAATCTGAAGAGCATAAATTGTCTCTGACTAAAAATCCATCAGAAAAAGAGAAAATTCCAAATGTTTTCCAAGATGTAAAACAATTATCAATATATGCTGATGTAGAAAAGAAGGGATTAACTAGACATACTATCCTGGATAGTAATACAACCACAATTAAAGTATCAGAATCAAAACTATCTACAAATCCGGAAAAAACAGGAAATGAACATGTGAAATCAATACCTTTTACTAGAAATACTTCTTTAGAAAAGACTCTACTCAGCCAAAACTCCACAGAAGAAATACCACAGTACAACACTCTAGCCAATGCATCACTATTCAAAAATCGAATTGTAGAAAAGTCTCAAATACTTAATTCGGAAATCACAGATGGATCACAATCTTCAAAAATATTGTTGGTCAAATTACAACCGAGTAGTGACACAATGGAAACAACTGAAAACGTATCTCTGAAAACTTTGCAAGCAGAAAACTCATTCACAGTCAAAATGGCAGTCCGACCTGATATGAGACATGTTTTAGATGAACTCTGCAATTCCATTAATCTGCTTCATGAAGTAACACAACACAAACAGCGGTCTTACATTGACAAGTTTAACAGCATGCCAGATTTATCCTCACATTTGGCCTCCACTTTTGGATCCTCTTCACGTGTGCTCCTAGCCTTTCTTACAGTTCGAATACTAAAGGATGGTTTGGAAAACATTAATCTTCACCACCAAGCTAAGAACCACCTGAATTGCTCTGAGGCTTTCCTTATGATGAGGTCTCTTGTGGAGATGGCAGCCATAGAGGATGCAGAGCGACTGAGAATGAGCCTAAAGGCGCTATATAACTCGGCATCTAATCAGCTGAAGCAGAGTTGGAGAGGTTTTCAAGAACTAACCAATAGATTTATGATTCCCAATGTCACACCAGAGTGTGTCGGCAGTAGGTCTTACAGTGGCCCATACTCTGAGAAGACAATACAGGGACTTATGGAAAAATTAGGTGTTCCTGACAAGGTTAGAGAAGCGCTATCTGTATTCCACGCCCAGGAGGAGTGTATCAGTGGTAATCGGCTTGGGGAATCAAAGATGTGTGAATTTCCGAACTCTGTTCTTGAAGAAGATGTTAACATGTATGTCAAGTCTGTCATGGAGAAAGCACTTAATGCACATCTTGTAGAATGCCACAATTCATTGGTTAGGTTCAAAAACAAAATCCAAGTGGACACTGGTGACCCGGAAAGATATTTCTGCCCCATAATGACAAAAGAACAGTCTAATTCTGTTCTTGACCATGGGAATCATGTAGACACCTCTTTATCTAAGTTTGTCTTGGATGACAAGCAAAAAAGAGTAGAGAAACGAGGCGTGAGAGTAACAGAAAGTGGTATGGAGTATCTGATACATGAGGGAGAACTACAGTCGAAGAATAAGCACATAGAAAATATGAATGGGAAAAAGGGCAGGGTAACTTGCAAGAAAAGTGCTGAAAAGAGGATACTTAAAACCAGAATAAATGAGAATAGGAGTGTAGAGGAAGATTACATTATGGAGGCACTACATAATACAGAAATAACGAAGGAAACTCAGCACCTGAGGAAAGCAATGCAAACGAATGAAGGCATGACTACTGTAAAGGGAACCAACGCATATGAGTTAAGTAACAGTGAAGAAAGACTGACCCCTTCTGATGATGAGAAATCCAGCTTAGAGGAAGAAGAGAGCTGTGATGAAGAATGTATGAACTTTTCTGAATATCAGATCAGTGATAAGGAAGAAAGACTTCAAATGACAGTGACAGCTACAGTAAGTTCTATAGACCAGAAAAAAACAATTCACGAACTCCAAGGTAAACTGAAAAATGAACAGCTGGTAAATCAAGCAATACACAGTAACACATGCAGTTTAAAGGAAGACAGTGGACCAACTGAAATACATACTGGCCTACTTGCTGTTCACGCACAATCCCAAATGAAAGAGGATGAGAAGCAAGAATTTAAATCAATTTCAGATGAAGAGCCAGTGGTTGTGGAGGTACCAGAATCAAACACAATTTATCATAAACATATTGCAGACAAAACTCCGTATAGTCCCATAGGAGAGGCACTGTGTGAGGACAATGCATTGCATTTTAGTAAAATGAATAATAATACAGTAGCAGGTCTCATTTGTAACCTAGAATTAGCTGCACAAAAGATCAACTGTAAAAACGTGAGGCGAGAAAACACATCAATGCCGCATATGGAACTATCAGCTAATTATTCTTCAACTTGTAATAGGTCACACTTGGACAGTACCTCAGAAGTGCCATCATCATCATTAGTATTTAGTTATGATTCTCAAAGCAGCTCTTTGGCACAAGAGCCTGAAAGAATGGTTGAAGTTAACAGGGTAAAATCAATTAGGGAAATGTTTCTTGCTAGAAGCAGTTCCACAACACAGAATGGGCAGAGACGACTACATAGTCCAAACTCTGATCAGTCTGACTACCAATCTGAATGTAGAAACAGTGGAGAAATATGGACCCAAACTTCACCAGAGACATCCACAGTGGATGATGATAGTAGTCGGTTAGCCATTGCTAAGGGTTTTGTTAAGAGAACAATAGAAAGGCTCTATGGACGAGGTAATTTGAATATTACAGGCCCAGATGATATGATACCACAATCTGCCTCAAACAGAAAACAAAAGGAATTTCCTGGAAGGACCAGTGTATCTGCTCTGGCCTCTTTCCATGAAGCTCGTACTCAAGTTATGACTGACTTATCATACTTCAGTGCCACAAGCTCACTGGATGTCTACAGTGAACCAGCCAACTGCATCACACTGGACGAGCAGCTAGGACCTGGAGATATTGATCATAGTGATAAAGGTCATTTGGAAAAAGAAAAGGACAAAACCATCTTAATGCAGCCTTCAACAGACTCGTCAGGAACGAAATGTGCTTATTTTAACCTTCCAAATGCGAGTGATTCTGAGCTGGAGCTAGTGGAGCAAAAAGTAAAGACTCTCAAAAAAACGGATGTTAAATTGGCCTCTGATATAGAGACAACTAAATCCTGGATTGAGAAAAAAAGCGTTTTGCCTGCCTTTAGCCCACCAGTCTTCATGAAAATAGATAATAAGGTGCACCCATTAACTGATGCTACAACATCGCCAGTGGTTACTCAGCCAGTGGGTGAACAGAGTGCACAAACAAGGATGATAAGGCACTCTACAGAGCCTGATGCCCTGGAAATGGTCTTTGTATTTTGTGGGCAGCACTGTCCAATACTCTAGTAATGTAGCATTTCACAAAG
>JAUZST010004168.1:0-16515 GCA_034779995.1 Parotocinclus haroldoi
CCCCCCCCCCCCCCCCCCCCACACACACACACACACACACACCACCACCTCCCCCTCACACCAAAGTTCTGACTTTAAACAAGCTGAATAATTAGAGATTTTGGCAGATCATTATCATAGATCTCAAATGTGTGTATGATTCACAGCTCTGTCGTGCTCTGCTAATTCCTCTTTCTCAGCTGCCAGGTGTCTAAGCTGAGTCACTTGTAAAACCTTGGTTTCTGCTTGGTTTAAATTTAATCCCAGCTGATGCTGCATCTTTCCTCTTTGATTGGCAGTTGATTGAGGTATTGAGTCAGCAAATGTTTTTATTTCCATTTATTAGTTTATGTATAGACAGAAAACTACTAAAAACTAATAATTTACTATTTTTTATTATTATCATCTATTTCTATGTGGTGTTTTCATATTTTGTCCACTCATTTAAGTGACGCAGTTTCCTACGTTACAGTAGGCTAATTTTAGCTTTGCAGACATGACTGGTATAATTGGGTTTTTAACATAAGACAAAATGTAGTCCGTCGTGACTGCAAGCTAATCAGCTTCGTATTGTGTTCTCTTCATAATTAACGTCACTGCTCTGATACAATAATTATATCTTTACAACAATGGAGTCTTCAGTCTGGAAGCTTATCTTGCTTTTGGGATGCAAAGTTTTGCATTTACGTTTTGCAATTTTACAGACCCTCTTATCCAGAGCGACTTAAGTTTAACAATCCAAGAAATTATGGGTTAAGGGCCATGCTCTGGAACCCTGGATCTTCAGATCCACAGCTCAGTATTTTAACTAGATTACTGCTGGGCCACCAAAGTCACGAGTGACTTGGTGTGGCATGTTATATATATGTATATGTCCAGGTGCACTGTTAAATGTTGGAAGATCTGCAGTAGTTTAACAATGGAAGACTTTAGGCTGATTTAAGTTACAGTAGTCCATTTGTGACCTGACAAGAAGTTGGATAAGGAGATGTCATATTCTGTGATGGATCTAGTCTGATCCTCATTATGTGAATAGAAGGAGCTGTGTTTGATGAATTGCCTTAAATATAGAGATCCTTAATCCAAACGTAGATTTCTGTGAGGTACGTTGTAATTTGTCTTGAAACACATATGCCTTCTGAAGGAACGGACGGAGAGATCTGGGTGTCAGCAGTGTAGCAGTATTAGCAGGTGTTTGACTAGATAACTAATCTTTATGGTGTACAGAGGGCAATGTGTAAAGCACATATACTAGATATTAAGGAATATGACTTGTTTCGATTGCCCCTATAAGACAGCCCAGGGGTGTCCCCAGGCATTTTTACCAGGGTTCAAGCCCTGCATGTTTTGAGTATAGCCCCGGATATAATTTTTAACATTATAACATTATATCTAATATTTAACATTGAAGACTATATATACATGTTAAAATAATAGCCAACATCAGCGTAGGCCTCTGTCATGACTGTGTCGGCACATTTGTGCCCTGATTGTGCATCTAGGGGCGTGGCAGGATCATGTGGAGCTGTGATGTAAATTCTGTCTCTTTTGAGTGAGAGACCCTAAAAATGCACATGAGACACCCTGCAGCATCTTCCTGGAAAGTAGAATTCAAAACCACTGAGTGCAGATTGTGTTAGGTCGCATCTTTTATTCGTGCATTGGTCAGTCAGTACCAGAGTTGAAGTCAGGTTTAGAGCTGACATGTTGATTGAGTAAAGAATGTGTGAATACTTGGGGTCAGGAAGAGTAACAGTGTTTTAGCGTGAACTGAAACAGATCCCTCTTTTGTTCCCACTTCAGGGAAGCTAGCAGTAAGAGGCCACTGACTTCAGGGCCATCCTGGCGCTCAGTGCCAAAATCTAAGAGCAGCAGTGCCATTCTGCAAGATGTGCGATCGCCCACTTGGACTGGCAGTCCTCCAGGTCTGGGTGAGCTGCAATAAAAGCTGGTATTCACAAACAAGCCGGAGCTACTCTCACCTGCTTTCATAATTCTGAATAATTGTTTATTTGTGTGTTCAGGAGAGGGTAGAAGCGAGCTGGATGAGCTTCAGGAGGAGGTGGCACGAAGGGCGAGGCAGCAAGAACTCCAAAAGAAGAAGGAGAAGGAGCGAGAGGCAGCCATGGGCTTCAATCCCAAACCCAGCAAGTACATGGACTTGGACGAACTACAGCACCAGGGTAAAAAAAAAAATACATACTATATGGGATAGAACTTGGAAAAGACAGTTTCTCTGGCTCTTTGAAACTAGGTTAGACTGGTTTTGGTTCTCTCAGGACATCCAATAGAATTTCTGGGAACAGGCTAAGAAAGAAGGGGAGGCTAAATAAAGGCAAGGAGAGCAGCAGGGAGACAGATGGACATTGATGAGTTGATGTATGTCACAAGAGTGCACCTACTAAATGCCATCTGTATGTGGGTACAGTGGGAGATTAACATATCCAGCTGCACAATGGGATCATCAAGAGACTGAAGCAACTATTTACATAATTAACGTGACAAATAGAACTACTATTGTTGGTCTACAAACACAAATAAATCTCGGTATGAATGCATGTTTTTAGTTTTTTCCCTAAGTATTTGAACTCATCTGTACTGGTGATACTCTTACATCTGTTGGTTTAAATGTGTCCTGGGCGCTTGCCAGCGTGCCACTGGCAGTGTGGGTGTGTGCATGTTTTCAGCCGCCTGGCCTTGGTGTGTTAATTGCAGGGAAGGGGTGCAGTTTTAAACGCTGCCTGGCGGAGGCGGATGCTCTGTTAGAGCAGTCGCTGCGCCTGGAGCAGGCTGGAGACCCAGCCACCGCCCTGGCACTCTCACGCCACATTATGTGTAAGTAATGCTGACTGTGCCCCTACCCGCTGTGCCCCGCACCTCACTAAATACCTTGCCCTCACCACCAAAGCTGTTTCCTGCTCCACAGCTGTCTGCTTACATTTGCCTGGCTTCTGCCCACTCCTCTTCACATTTGTCTTAACGCTCGTGTTCTTTGTGTCCGCTTTGTCCTTGCCTCTGTTTGTCTAGCTTTTTGTCTCTGTGCCCGAGCCACAGTTTTACATACAGTAGGTTCTGGCTGACTAAACTTTGAGGAACTACTTCTGCCACTCATAGGGACTACGGGTGTAACGATACACTGCTCATGATTCCATTCGGTTACCGATACTGAGTGCATGATTCGTTTTTTTTTTAATTTTTTTATTTTTTATGAAACAATGCAAAACAAAGTTGTTGTTTTTTAAAATGAGTACTCTGCGATTACAAGTTATGACTAGAAACAGTATATAATTGTATATAAAAGTGTGTCTTCATCCTATATTAAATAACCATGTGAAAACATTGCTTTTTTAAATTGGGTTTTATTGCTACCTCAAAACAAAAATGTTTCCTTTTAACAGTTTCACCAATTTTATGTCATTTGACATAATAAGTAATATCTTAAATTGACAATCAAAGCAAACAAACAAGCTCACTGAGAATCTAAACATCTCCATTAATTAATATTTACTTTAACGATTTTCCAACTGCGGAATCATATATATGCGTATGGGGCTTGGCGTTGATTGCGCCCCCCAGTGTTCAGAAAATGCAGTTGAATCAGATAATAAACGGGACATGTAGCACTATATAACTCTATCTTGCACGTTGTGAGATTTTTGAATTGCATCGTTACAGCACTAATAGTGACAAGTATGTGCTATGGAAGCCTGGTGTGCAACGAAAGTGAAAAGTCTTAGAGGATTTCATTGTTTGTGTGTGTGTGAGTGTGTGTGAGTGTGTTAGTCATAATCATGGGTTTCCAAGCAGCACAAGTATTTGATATTGCCCTATCATCAGGAGAATTTATAGTTAGTTTCAATTGCCATGGCCATCCGTGACCGGTAGTCTAACACACCATAATTAATTGATCTGTTGGACTACCACAGTCCTCACTCTTCTGTCAGTTGCTGCATGTAGGAAGCCATACAAACCTATTTGGCTGTCTTACAGCTTGACATGAGCAACAATCGATGTCACGTATCTCAGAGAAAGCCTGTGACTTAGTGAATGCTAGTGTTACTCCAATCGCATCTGATTGGTAGCTGTTGCATGATATGGGACAGCCAAGGCGACAGTCAAACCAATTTCACATGGATGAGCCTTTTACCTCATGATTTGCTAGACACATACAGTGACACTGGTTAAAATACATATTTGGATTTTGTAATTTTGGATGCATACTGCAGCAGAACAATGATCCAATACACATGAAACTTGAAGATCAAAGATCAGGGGCGTTTCTAGACTACATGTCATACTGGGGAACATGCCAAATTTAGATCTGTACTACATTTTCATTAAAAATTAGACTTTTAAAACACTAAATGGAGTAAGCAATTTAGCACAAGTGTGTATTACTCTGCCGTGGATGAGAAATAAGGAAAAAAACAAATAATTCAAAAAACTAAATGTTATATTAATTGCATTAAATAAATATAGCTATGGACTATTGTTAGCTTATCTGCATTATATGTCCATTATAACAAAAGAAACTGGTTCAGGCTGAAAGCATTCAAACTTTGAGAAAGATGCTTGATAATTATGGGAGCTGTAGTGCCTGAAGTGAATTTTAGTGACCTGTCTTGTAGATCTGCTCAGCAATTGAGGGTAATTGAGGGATGACATTTTTACTCCTGTAGTTTTAGTGGGGCGTGGCAACATTTGGTGGGTCTGATGACACCCCTGCCAAAGATCATGGAATGCTGATTGTCGTGGTCTTTTTTTTAAAAACTGTGATCAGACGTAAATCCATTTGAGGATTAATTGGGCATTTGAGGACAGAGAAAGCAAAGCCTTCAGTAACATCACAAGATGCTGTTTGGAATATTCTGAAATCATGCTGGGAGAATGCGTTCCAGGTCAAGTACAGGGTTCCAAGTACTGATTTATCCAAATATTCAACTTTTCTCTCAAATTGTTACACTGTTATGCTGATTATCAGATATGTAATGAAAAGCACTGCATTATATGAGAGGCAAGAAACGTAGAGACGTTTTCATTAATGTTCTGCTTTGGCTTCCACTCGGTGTGTCTAACATTGTTGCTAGTGACTATTTGAAAGCTCAAAATAAAAATTGTGCAATTTGAATGCCTCTTGATTTTTAATGGGCTAACGAAAGACTAATCTGATCACTCTAAACCCTTTAGCTGCAAAAGTAGCTGAGAAATGGTAAAATTGCTGCTGATTCTCACCTACAGATTTACAGATTTATCTTGGTCTAGGTTGTCTAGGTTTAAAAGCTGGTACCAGATGTCCTCTTTCTAAACTGGCCTTTTTCCTTCTGAATCCCGATTCCTGCGTTTTGTCCAAAGTGCAGAATGTAAGATTAATTAGGCGAGAGCAATTTTCAGCCAGGCAAAACTTGCCAACAAGCTATTTATACCACGCCCCACTCACAAACTGCTATTCAGGTCAGCAAACACTCCACATCCCTAGCTATTCTGCCCATGTGTGTGTTTGGCGGGGAGTAGATGTCATGTTTATATATCATAGCAGGGATCCAATATCCCACACGGACGTTAAAAGATGTCCATGTCCATCCAGCATTTACTCAAGCAGCTTTACCATTTTCTCTTAACTTCTATCATCTGAGACCAGTCCCCCAGTTGCTTAAGGTGACAGTGGCAAAAAAAACTCCCTAAATGTTTGAAATAAGAAACATTGGGAAAAAGAGACTCAAAAAATGGACCCTTTGGTAGGCTAGATGCTATAGGTATGAATTAAACCAAGTTATGTAAATTAACATGTTTATAGTAATAGTGTTAAATAAACAGAAGCAAAATATTAACCAAGAAAACATTTAAATTCTCTAATATTTAATTATGGATAATGTTTTGATTACAAATTAAATCATCGAGTGTAGGTGTAACAAACACCTACAGTATCGACTATGTGAATGGAAAGTCATCAGGGTTGTGGGATAAACGTGTTTGTGGAGCCGAACTATAAAACATAAAGTGGAACTTAAGTACATTTTATATATGCAGTAGGATTTTCAGGTTTTCGGTTCTGAAATGCATCAGTTTGAGGTCATGATTGCCTTTCTGTGGAGAACTATCTGGTTCTTTCACATAGATGGTGCAGATTTATGTGACGCTGCTATGACCTTGTAATCCATCAGTGGAGTTTTCACCCTCCCTCGTTCTTTGTCTCTCTCCATCTGTGTGCCTGTCTGTCTTTTTCGCTGTTTGTCTTCTCATTCTGTCTCTTGAAGCTTCTCCCTCTCTGTGCATCAGGGTGTGTGTTGCGGCTGTTCTCCTGCTTGCTGTGTGCGCAGCGTGTGCATTGTGCTGACCCAAAACCCTCCTTCCTGCATACTCACCCTACCCGCCTTCTCGGCTTAGTTGTGAGAGCAGAACGTCATCAGTGGTTTACAGCGAACCAAAGAGCAGCTGGTGTTGAAGCATTAAATGTTCTGAAAATAGCACGTTTATGAAAGACAGAGTTAATAATGTTTCAGTCTAAAATAAAACAAGTTTCAGGCAACCATGGCAACATCTCCAGTGTCGATTTCCATGTAACACCTGCAGACAGGAGAGCAGCCAAATCATTTTCTTTTAAAGATGCTAAATCAACATCGCGTTTCCTCTGGTTTAAATATCTATACAAATATACAATGCAAATACAAAGAAATATACAGAGGTTAAAGGAACACTATTTCTGGTTGGTTTCTCTCCTGTTAGCCCTGTTTAACTTTAACATGCCACTCATATAGTAACTTACCGTTATATTGGGCTGAACCTTTATTATGAAAGATCAAATAACATTTATATGGGTTTGTTAATAATACACCTAATGGATGTTGCTACAGGCTGTGCAAACCTCGTATTGAACGCAGCATAGACTAATAAGGTGAAAAGGGGTTGATGCTATTTCACTCGATTTTCTAAACTGTCATTCCTGTAACAAAGAAATGGTCTGCATGCGGGCCCCACGTAACTTGGCTCTTTCTTTTCTGCATTTTCTTTCCCTTCTTCTTTTGTTCTTTTTTTTTTACATTTGTAGCTAAACTAAGATTTTCAATGCATGAGGGCAGTGCTAACACTCATAGCAGGACTATGGCTGCTGACGCCAAACTGCAAAAATGCATGAGGAGAGCTCGGGGCCTACAACAGCGCATTCAACAGCAGCAACAAGAGCAGCCTCAGGAGCCCAGCCGTCTGCAAGGGCCTCTCAGGTACCTCTACTGTCTACCCCTGTGTGTGTCTGGCTTACTGCCTGTACAAAAATACTCAGCTTTTAATCGTCTTTACCAGGGGTGCCAGTAATTGTGGATGGGCTGAGTTGACTTTTTCTGTTTTCTAGAAATAGTTATGTGTGCTTCAGACATCTGGGTTTGTAGAAAATACAACTTACTAGAAGCTTAATTGCCCTGCAGGAATCACAATTCATTTGGACAGTCTATAGGCTTTTTCACTTGTTTCAAAGTTTATGTTGCAGCCTTGTGAAGAAAAGACATTTTGGGCTCAATAACCGATTATGACAAAGTGAAAACAGAATGTTAGATTTTTTTGCAAATATATCAATAAAAAAAACTACAATTTTGCATAGATATAAGTATTCAGACACTTTGCTTTGATGTGAAATTTAGCTCTGGGGACCTCTCGTCTCTTTATCGTCTACAACTTGATTTTAGTGCATCTATGGTAAATACAGCTGATCAGACACTTAACCTGTGTATATAAGGTCTCACAGCTAACAATGCTTGCCAGAGCAACAATAAAAATACGCAAATGCATAAATGATTACAGGTCAGGTCTGATTAGACAATGGCCCTTGACGTGAAAAAGTGTTTCCCCTGTTGTATATAAAAAGGCATTCAGAGGGAATTTGTGGGTCGTGTGCCTCTTGGTTAGAGATCCGTACCTGCTAGACATGCCTCTGTGACACAATCAAAGTTGACAGACGTTGAGATTAGACAATCCATTGAACTGAGAGAAACAGGAAGGATTTTGATGAATTGTCTACAATCTAGGCTGTTCTGTTCTAGCTGTTAGGAGGTTAAAGAACAGTGGTTCAATGGGGGGGATGCACACATGGCAAACAAGCTCCGTACGGCCCAGACAGACCACCAGTAGAGAGGATTGTTTGATTGTTTTGTTGTCCACAATCAGATACAGGTGACACCTTCACTTCACACCCCTTTCCCTGCCAGGACCATTTTGCGGCATTTAGAAGAGGGAAATTTGTTGTCACTGTGCTAATCACATGTTCTGTCTCATTGTGAGCACTTCAGTCCTGCCTTTGATGTGGAGTGAAACACTGCTGGTGTGATGATCTAGTGATGATGACATAGGACAGTCGGTCACCCATATTAGTGATATGAAGGAAACAGATCAGCACAATACACAGATTTGTCACCAATTGAGCGTTTATGGGACCGGCTGGGAGGCCAGCTTTGGTAAACCAAAAATGGTACAACATCTTCATCATCTGTGGGCAAATGTGCCACAGGAACCCATAGGGATCCTTGTATGCCTCCATGCACAATCGAGGCAGCCTATCAGGGTAACTAGAGCCTTTCGATTGTACAGTTTCCTCATTAAACTTATCCATTTGCTCTAAAATTGTAATCAGTTATATATAATCATCATTCAATTTATACATATAAAATTTCATTTAGTCGCAGCAACTTGTTTTGTCAGTGAGTGTATTTGAACCTCAGTGTAATTAAGATAAACCACACATCCTGCCTCAGATTGGCACTTTAATGTGTAACTCGTCTCTGCCTGCTGAACATCGTACTTGAATGCAACTGCATTTATCTGTTAATGTTATGGTTGTGATTAAAATATTATTCAATTTCAGTCTGTACATTAACATACTGAGAGTGATGAATGTCTGATTTGGACAGAATAAGAGTTTGGTGTATACATTACAAACAGAATCAGTTTTCCACAAAGAAAATTAATAATATACCTTTTATTATGAACTAATAAATACTAGTAGTCATTATAATTGTAGTTGCTTGAATCTCTCATAAGTCCACTGAAAAATGACCTTTAACCTTTACTGTAAGTACCTGGTGACAGATTGACAGTGGCTACTAAACCCATAATGTGTATTTAGGCTAGATTGTTTTTCAAATATCACAGCTAAGTGATGAGAAAAAAAACAACAAGCATCCTTTAACAGTCATATTAGTTTTATTAGGTATTAAACACAAGCCTATTTTAGTTTGGATGCTGTATCTGTAAGCTTAACAACCATAGGAATATGCAGTTGTACAGTTATTGAGCTGATGTTTCTATAAGTATTTAATAATGTAAAAGAGTTCAGGTATGTGATGTTTAACAAACGCATTACATTCTGTTAAAGCGGCCGTTGATCCAAATGCATGTTGACCGAAAGTTACCATGGTCACAGTTTTTTTTATGCTTCTGTAATGTAAATATGAGGGGTATATTCACTAGAATTTAAGAAAATCTAAAAATGAAGGTCGAACTTTCCAAGGCAGGTAATGTGTGGTAATCTGCTACACTGCGTGTAGCATAGAGGCAGTAATGAACAGTGGGAAAAGCTGTGGTCGTACAATAATCATTTTGTTTCATTCAATACTTTAGAATGAAATAAGCTGCATGTTCATGATTTTGCCCAATTGTAGTTTATTAAAAGTCATACCTATTGTCACCCTATTTAGCACCTGTGCCAATATTGACTTTATCTTGGCCATTTATAATCAATGAAAAACTCTAACCATAGCTCTAAAACAAAGAGTTAAGGTATTGTAATAAACTGATTGAGGTTCAATTGCTACCAAGGTATGAGATACATACAGAGCTCTGTGGGACATGATGTGATGAGCATTGGGAAATAGTGAGGCCAAGTTACAGTTGTGTACAGTATTACATGTAAAGAAGGTTATGCTATGATAAATTATATCTCAAACTTCTCCATTTACGATAAATTCAGCTTGCAGTGGTTTTGCGGGACACACCAATCATAAATCGGGAGTACCTGAGGTTTATTGTAATTGTAATTGTCCAGTCGCTCGTTAAACCTTGACTGGACGTTATACAGCACTTTCCTGTCCACTATAATCCAGTACAAGTTTTGCATAAATAACATTTGTATATAGGTTTTGTAGGATCATTTGCTCAACACTGCGTAGCTAAACACTTGTAGTTTGTCTACTACAAACTGAGCAAGTTGGCTGCTCAGACATATTACCATTACTTACTTTTCTTGCACTTTCCTACATATTTCTTGTTTTATAATGTCTGAAATGCAGTTAAGATGTTATACTGGTTATGCTACCTTCAAATGTTGTGTAAAGAAATTGGCTGCATCTCCTCTAGAGCTGTAAGGCGGTGCTTAATGAATTGGGGATATAAAACTTGTAAAGATTTCTGATAAACTAAAAGCAAAGGTCAGCCACCCACCATGCAAGCACAGCTCCGCATAAAGGACAGCACATCACTTTTAGCATAGCTGCTTCTTTTATTATAGCTCTGGGCTGATTAAGGTATCGGTGTGGTTTTTTTGCTGCCACTCTTGTCAGACAATAGTGACGCTACAAGGGAACTGAGACTGCAGTTATTGGGCACACACTGCAGTCTGATCAATGGAGTGCGCTTATATTGCTCCTAAGTTTTTTTTTTTTTCCTCTCTCATTTCTCCTAATCGATTAGAAGTGCCCATGTGATGTATGGCCTGACCTGGCTGAAGCCCCCTGGGTAATTACCTAACGTGCTGCTTGAGGAGTATTTACAGAGAGCCAGAGCACTACTGCATTCATCAACAATGTTTGCACTCATACTTCCTGACTGACCCAGTCAACGCTGGAGCATGGAGGCAGGGCTCAAAGTGCGCTAGCAGGAAATAAATGACTCGCCATTTCCTCATTTTCTATCATATTGGATGGAAGAAAAAAATGGGACAGAACCAAACCTCATCATGCTGGGCTATAAATGTGTACATGATTGCCTCATTTTAACTTGCAGCCAAAGATGGACATGTTTGTATTTTGATTAAAGATTGAATTGTGAGTGGGGGTAATCAGCTATTCTTTTAAACATTTTGTTTAGAAAGTTCATATCTATGGAAATGATCATTGTGTGTGTGTGTGTGTGTGTGTGTGTGTGTGTGTGTGTGTGTGTGCTTCTATATATGTCAAGCGAGGTGAAACTGTCTTGAGTCTCCTTGAGCTTAGTCTCTTGATGACAAAGTGCCTTTAGAAGTGGCCATATACTAAAGTTTATTTGGGTTAGTTGGGCTATGAGTGCTCAAGCATTTCTTGTCAACATTTAAAGGGAATACTACAGCCTTATGCAAAAGCTTGGGTACTTATGGTCACATTACATGTTTTTCTAATTTGCTAACTTAGAAAGATGTTCATACGAACTCTGCAGCAAACAAACTTCAATACTGAGCACCATAACGTTCTTTGTGTTTACACTTTTTATTGCTGAATCTAACATACAGGTATGCGCTGTTGAACATCTTTCTGATAAATGCCCATTAGCTTTAACAATCGAGGAAACATAAAGCTGGCTTATATATGACTGATTCACGTCTGACTGACAGAAAACTTGTACGAGCAAACCCTTGTGACACTACTGACAGAAATCACAATCTTGAAAGAAAGGAAAAACATGCTAAGATTCTAGTTTTTTATGTGTTTAAAGTTTCTTTCTTATAAAATATACAAAGAATAACTGGACTGTGCATTTATTTAGAATAAAACACTATATGCAAAGTGTCGCTATGCAGATGTTAAACAGTGCTTACCTGTACTAGAGGGAAAGGTGGTGTCGGTAAATACTGATCGACAAGGTGATAAAATCAAAATTTAATGCATACGCAATATTTGCTGTTTATTTTCTTTCATTGTTACATCTGCATCTAGACATTACATAGAATGAGTTTGAACCATGAAACAAACATTGTAATTTGATTGTGTTTTGACATTCTATACAACTAAATTCATGTGCTATTCTTTGAGAGTGCTGAATTCAGTTTGCCCTTCATCTTTACAGTGAACAGCCTGTCTCGGTCCAAATACTGCTGACAGACAATCTAGAGGAGGTCTGGGAAGCCAGTCAGGATTCTGCCCCTGGCCCACACTCTCATACGCAGACTAAGCTACCCCCCTCAAATTCACCCTCTGCTTATAACCACATGATGCCTAGCACTCCCTGTCTACCCATGCCTCAGCCACACAGTGAGGACTCTGCTGTTGGAATTGAAGAGATGGAATGGGGTGACTTGAAACTTTCGGATGTCCTGCAAATATCAAGCATGCAGGCCAAACCTATCCGTAAGCACCTGGCCATTTCTATGCCCTCTCTGCCCCTGGAATTCTGGGGTGCACTGGATGAAGATGAGGAGATTTCTGAACACCAGCAGCCCCCACCCGCACCTTCCTCTACAGCCCCTGCACCCCCTCTATGGAAGGGTACTTCTGATTGCCCAGTCTATAGCCCCTGTCCGAAAGTTTTGAAAGAATTGCGTCATCATGAGGAGAGGGTACAAGAGAGTTCCAGAGCTCCTGTATGGCAGCCCTTACAAAATCCTCCGTTCCCCCATTCACCTGTGTTGTCCCGGTCCAGCATCAGAAAAGTCCCTCCTCCCACAACTCGCCATTGGTCGTCTTGGAGTCTGGATCGCCCTGACGCTGTGGTCATGCTTCATGAGACTCCTCCAGACCAGAGTCACCTCATCAGGTCCATTCCATCGATTAGTCCAATGAGCTTCAGGAACAAGAGTATCAAGTTTTCCAGCTCTCGATGTGACCCAAGAGTGGAGGCTGGGGCTGCTGGACTTGATGAGCAGGAGCTTTCTGAGCTTGACTCGCTGTACCAGGCTAGTCTTCAAGCAGGCCGTGGTGTTAACCCGGCCTCAGGGAAAACAGGTACGCACCATTTGATGCTTTATTAAAGGCATTTATAGTGAGATCCAGAATTACTGAAACCATGGGTAAATATAAATAACATAAATAAATCCAATTTCCATTGATTTGCTTGTCCTGAACCTTCCATCCCATGCTTATTGATGTGGTTTGGGTACTGTGCAAAAGTCTTAGATTTAATCGCCAAATATTATTAGTCAACCTCTTTATTAGAATGCAGCTAGAAAATACAGGAAATTTGGGTTTGAGAAACAGCAGCTATTGGCTATAGTGGCAAGTATTTAGTATTATTAAATAAATTAAGTATTAAGGAAAAGTATTATGAAGTGACAAATCTATATTAGAAATGTTCGGGTCAAATCGTCGGCAACAGGCTCTATATGGTCATTATACCACAGCTACAACAACTAAAAATCTAATAGTAGACATAGGACTTTTGAACAGAACAATAAAAAATCTAAGCTTTAATTCAAGTCCAGGTGTACCAAGAATATTGTTCTCAACACTTTATACGCTGATTAACCATCCTACCTATATATGTAACATTTCTGGTACTTACAGGTTTGTAATGTACATATATTTATGATTTCAAGCAGAACACACATATCCTCTAATTTTGGGAGCAGTGTAGTATATTTGTTGTGTTGTGTTTAGCAGAGAACCTTTCCAGATTGATGTCCAGGTCAGTTGAGCAGTTAAAGCTGGGATTTTACCAAATTACGTATATTCATTTAGAAGGTGTATTTTATCAGTAGCTTACAACTGGTCCGGTTTTCAAGAGCGTTAACAATTAAGGTCCCAACAGTGGCAATTTGGTGGCAAAGACTTGACCTCTCCAACTTCAAATCAGTAGTTCATTATTCTAATCTCTGCATCTCTATTGAACAGCCAGATTAATTATGTTTACTCTGTAAATCTTGATCCAAACAATGTAAGCACCTTTTGTTTTAATAAACCAATGATCTGTAACATGACTCTCCTTAGTCATCCACTTGTCGTGAGACTTGCCCTGCATCATCTGTCTTGCAGGCACACACGTCTTCAGCCAGTCTTCATGTAAGGGTGTGATGTATCATACTGCTGTTTGTATCTTGTTTGCCTGCTGTTGGATCCAGTATTTATTAGTCTAACCTGACAATGTAAAATTCATGTAATATATGGGAACCTTAGTTTTTTGTAGGATTGTGAATGCATTGTGCTGTGTTTGCCTTCCTTAGCAGCTCCTGCCCCAAGAAAGCTTCTCTCTGGGGTGGGACGCTCACAGACCCCCACTGCTGAGTTGGAAAGAACTGCATTTGGACCGCCAGGTTCTCGCAGCTTTACAGCACATTCAGACTTGGTGAGTCATGCACACAGGATACATTTCCATGTATTTTTATGCAACAGTAGTGAAGGTGCCATTCTGCTATTTCTATTCAAAAGTGTGGACTTTCTCATTCGTACACTAGGAAGTGGAAGATAACGACAGATCTGAGAAATAAACTAAAGATTGAGCATTTTGTGCAATCATGTAGAGTGCTATAGAAAGTAAATACACCCACAGACACTTTTGTTGATACAGCTCCTTGCATTTGCACTTTACTGCATTTTCAGTCCTATTTGCCATATAGAAGCACTTCGTTGTTCAGCAATTACATATCGTAGCCCATCTTTTAATCTGCATATGTTCTAAGTTACATTTACTTTGTTCTCTAGTGAACAGGTCCATGGTGGTGGAGTGTTAGAGTGTGCTTTGTTGGATCAGTGTTCAGTCACTGGTAACTTTAGTAATGGCACAGTTCCTTCATAAGTGCTCACAGGATGCTAGTGACTGGATATTTTTGGTTGGTGGACTATTTATAGTCCATCAGTGACTCAGCGGCAATGCAGTGTGTGATCCATTCATACCAGCACAACACACATTTACACACCATCACAATAATGTCACTGCGGTGCTGAGAATGATCCGCCACCCAAATAATACCCGGTCTGTGTGGGTCCTGACCATTCCAGAGAAAAGGGAACTAACAAAGTCTGCAGAGAAACAAATGTACTAGAGTCTGCGATTGTAGAAATACAAAGTGCATCTCTATGGTAAGGAGAAATTACAAAATGTACAGTGAGGGTGTACCTAATAAAGTGGTTGTTGAATGTATATCTAGATGTGAGACATCTCAGTGGAAAAAAAAGCTTTGTCTGTGTACTCATTTATGGAGACCATATATTCCTTTAGCCTCCTTCAGCGGCGGATCAGGAGCAGTACGATGCCGATCACTTGCGTCGCATTGCTCGCAGCCTGAGTGGAACCACTATGGGACGACGGCAGGACCGGCTTGCTGTTTCACAGAGCTTTGTATGTACCTCATACCTTACTGCTAGCAATTGAACTTCAATTAGTTTATTACAATACTTCACCTCTATGATTTAGAGCTATGGTTAGAGTTTGGCATAGATTATAAATGGCTAAGATAAAGTCAATATTGGCACAGTTGCTAAATGGGGTTTGGGCATGGCTGGATGGATGCAGGAATGAGGGAGTATGGAAGGAGATATCTGCTCTGGAAATCTGATCAGTGCTATCACTTAAGCATGACTGTTTCCACTAATACACAGCCCCTCCCACTTTAGGCCACATGTGCTGTCTGTTCATTGTCAATCACAGCAGAGCTTCATTTCATCCCATAAACATGCTCAAGCTACATATAAATGAAACATCTACACGTTTTTTTTTAATTGCATATGTGCGTTTAGACATAAAGGCTAAATGCTAACTGCTGCAAAGTGTAAAGTACACTCACACTCACCCACAAGCAACACTGATCAGTGGTTTTTGGTCATTTCAGTTAATATAGATGCATCATAAGCAATTCCAGGATAGACAGTTATTTTTATAAACCATTTAACAGCACCAGTTTAAAACTATTCAGATATTTAACTCCTTGTCAAAACCTAGCCAGTCAATTAAATAGATGTAATAGTTAAAAATGTGAAATATGTTACACCTATTCGTTTGTATGGCTGCAGTCACAATAGGCAACAGTATACAAATCTTTAATAAAGAGTCAGTTTGTTTACATGTACAAAACTAGAACAAAATAAATGCTTGAAACTGTAGCAAGAAGAAAGTATTAGCATTTAGTTTTTGGCATTTGGCTAAAGGTATTCATGGCTGAGCATCTAAATGGTGGTTATGGTATCCCAAGCAGTTGTTAATCTATTGCTTATTGGTTTCATTATCGTCCATTATGGTTGCTATGTGGTTTCTATGGCATGTCAGATGGTTATTAGTTTGTACTATGGCTGGTCAAATCCCAAGTGACCTTTAGTTCACTTTGCCTGCAACAAAAGATATACAAGCACAGCTACATAATACAAGAACACACCTAGAAAGCAATTTCTGATTCAGCTAAGGGCGCAGTTCCAGAGATCCACAGTTTGCATTTTTTCCAGGTCTGTGTACTCTGGATTTCTCAGACTTTCCAAAGATCCCAAAAGTGTATCAAAGTAAGGGAATATAGTCGATTCCGGTTAATGGGACCACATCGGGACAAGATCGTTTTGGTCCTGATAACTGGCTGGTCTGATTAAACGAATATGCCCTATGTTACAAGACGGGACGTGCTATAATTTATGTAACATATTAAATGTTTATTAAACCTTTATTGTG
>JAUZST010004169.1:0-16515 GCA_034779995.1 Parotocinclus haroldoi
ACACAACTTTTCGGATTTCCTGACCTTTGATAAAAGCATAAATTCTCCCGGGGATCCCAAAAATCCTCCCATATCTCTCTGACCCGCTTTGTATCCGCTCTAAGTGGTGACTTGGGGCTTCTTTTTCTTATTCGGTTCTCACGTTCTTTGGTTCGATTAAGCGGAATTTTGGTCCAAATAAGCGAATAATATTACACGTATAGAATAGGATTTGTTTCGGTACTTTAGGATTCGGTCTGAATAAGCGACTGGTCCCATTAACCGGATTCGACTGTATCTCATGAATACATTTACGATGCTGTAAAAGTAGAATATCTCTAAAGCTGAAATGTGGGAATAGGTGATGGAAAATGTTTTTTTTTAATAATCTGTGACGTACAATGCTGTGATTGGCGGATCAAATCACATGATTTTGTTCCACCTGATCAGACCAAATATGAAATCAGTTCAATTACATTTATTGCATGATTTCATAGTCATCCCGACTGAATGTAATGATTTCTGTTTAGACTGTGAATGAAGGTAATGAATGTACCATTTGCAAAATGTTTAAATGGAAAACCGATTGGCAACTGGCAGAGATGCAGCAGATTTCCCCCCTGTTGAAATGCAAGGGGTTGGATTATTATAAACAAATCAACTACTGTTTAATTACATATCTACCAATTAAAACGGAGGGTTTTGAACCCCTGACGCGACGTCAACACTACTGTATAAATTGCCTGCAAAAATCTTCATTGTGTAATAAATGTGTGCTGCTCGCATCTGTATTCGGGATCTGTAAACCGCGCCTTATCGAGGTGCTCCTGACCTTAAAACCGATTCTTACCTCATCTTTCCTAGTACCATGTGTAATATTATTCCATTGCTGACCTTTGAACTGATTTACTCTGATACTTACCTGCCATGTTTAGTACAACCGTGGTCGAACTAACGCTTGTGTGTGTCTCTGCTGCGTTCTTGGGGGCAATGATGACGATTATGATGATGTTGATGATAAAAATAACAATAGGTTAATAATAACAATAAAGCATGTAACCTCATAATTATAGTAATATCCTCGGGATGATAATAGGTCTACCTTCCGCTACTGATGATAATTACGATGGGGGGTTGTGGGTGTCTGCCGCCGGTATGAGGGGGTGCCCCAACTGCATTGAATCGGCTTTGGGGGTGGCCCTGTTGCAAAAGGTTGATAACCCCTGTTTTTAGGGCAAGCCCTGAAAGTCCTCCAAGCTCATGCGCAGGACCGATTAACAGTTATGGAAACATTTAGTTGCAGTTAGTGCTGCACAAGAACCCAAGGAATGGGTTAGTATTTTAATTCCTTGACAAATTAGAGTTATTATTAATTACTAATATAGTATAAGTATAATTAATACTTCTCATTAAACCAAAGAAACTGTTGGTATGGATAAGAAACGCTTGAGTACGTCTTCACAGCTTAGTTTTTTCAGCTGCAGATACACATGAGAAAAAGTAAGTAAGTATAAGTATAATATTTTAGTTTCCATTGTTTCATTTGGTTCTTTTTATTTACTTTTGGGACTTGAGTGATAATTTGATGATATTTCAGGCGGTACTTATAGTGATAACCATAGGACAGCACTAAGGATAACCATAAATGGTCAATGAAATCTAAATCAAATCATTCATAGAACCAGACCTTAAAAAGTTTTCTTCACATGGCTGTTTTTTTTCCTGAACCGTTTTTTACAGTTCCTTTCTGTAACTTGTTAGTTTTATTTATTTAAGCATGCCTGCGTTATGTACGATGTACTTTAGTTTTTTTTTTTAATCTAAAAGTGGTGGCTTGGTAGTATGAGCCAGCTTTTGGAAATGACAGTTTGTGAAATGGGTTTGAATCCTGGGTGGGGATTCAGAGGTGAAGGTTAGGTGGTGACCCCCATGACCATGACTAAGATACATGGGAGTAAAAGAGAATGCTTTTCTTTTTTTAAATGTGATGCCGTTGGTCTATTCCTTGATAATGGAAAAACCTCGATAACATTTTCTATCAGGTTTGTATTTTGAAACTGCACCTTCATACGTATTTTACTATTAGGCCAAAAAAAAGGACAAAGACCTTTCCCCTTATTTCGCCCCAGTATGAACCTTCTCAAGTCCCCAGTCCCTCAACGCTCCCTTCTGCCTTTGCAATCCCTACACGAAGGGAGGTGGATGTATGTCAGTGAGTGATTTAAAACAACTCGTGGGCACCTACCGCTTCGTTTTATGAGCAGGTGCCAGACTTTTGCTGATTCCTGATCAGTTGGTAGGCATTGATCCCTCGTCTGTTCTTCCTTCGCAATGCATCGCCAACACTTGTAATTACACCCCGAGTTCTCAAGCATTTGCATAAGACTGTACCTATAAGGGTAGAGCAGGTGTTTGAGTCCATAATCACAGAGCGACTTTAATCACTTACCACTGTCGTCCCCCAGATCTTACACAATACCCACTGGGACTCTGAGAAGTCTCTGGATCTTCTGAGCCCTATTCACCATGTTTCAGCACTATCAAGATACCTTCAGGGCAGCTCTCCTGCTGCTAGCGTCTTTGCTCTTCCTCCAGACCAGCAGTTTGGCATCGAGCACCAACGACGGAACATGCTACTCCAGACAGCATCGAGACACTGCAGTGGACATGAGTCAGGTGCAAGATAATCACAGAACTATAATGGAGGCCAAGCTGAAATTGGCAGAGAAGGACTGCATTTTGGACTGCTGTGCCAAGGAGCTGAAACCAGGTAAGTTATAGAAGCTGCTTTTTCATGTCTCTTATTTATTATAAGTGTTGTACTTTATTACTGAATAAATGTGTTAATTGTTAATGGTTTATTTGTTAATAGTCTCAATCCAGACTGGAAGAATAGTGTAAACCTTTGTATTTAATACCTAGTAGAGCCTCCTTTAGATCTCTTCAGGTCGTGTCCACACCTTAACCCACATTTTTATTTAGTTTTGTAGACCACTAGTTGTTGTTGTTTTACTCGTATTTAGCCCATTTTCTTTTCCCCATTTTCAATGTTCTATTAAGTTTCTGATGATGAAATTCCATCATGACTCTCTCCTGTAGTGAAATTGAAATTACAGTGGTACCACCCCTAAACTCGTCGAACTTTGTTTCTCAACTAGAACTTTGTTTTCTTTAACTAGAAAAATGTGTCTCGGCTCTTGTCGTTTGCTCTGTACTTGGGCGAATTTGCTTAAACTTGTGTGAATAAGCCGCTCGACTCGTCTCCCGAAACTCCTTTCAGAATTAACGATTTAGTACATGGTGCTTCAGTGATTAAGATTCACAGTAGGCTCAGTGCAAGTCTCCACTGTTTTTATTTTTTCTGTTTTTTTTTTTTTTCTCTTATTACAGCTACGGTAATTAATTGTCCATGTAAACACGTCCCCATGGTTCCTAAACTGGTTAGTAATGTCTGCCAACCAAAAGGAAATCAGGAACAGAATCCTCTTGGCTTTCAGGCTGCAGTTAGCATTATCTAGTTGAATTCCCCAGTAGTGCAAGTGTTTTGCTTTTACTTTTCACTTTCAATCCATTACTCACTGAATGGGACGTGGTACTTTTGAACACTGTTTATAATAAAATGAAAATGTTACTGATTTTGGCTGACAGTAGGTTAGTGTATGTGTCACTGTGTAACAGACTCGACTATGGTACAGTACAAGCTACTGTATATTAAACTCATTAGTTCATGATACGTGTAACTTATGATGGATTTATCTGAACATTTTCCCATCGTAAATCAGGGAGCTCCTGAACAATACCACTCCATTCATGTATATAATGCTGTATAGAATGTGGATTTTCTGAGGGTCTGGAATGGATTAATTCAGTGTACATTATTCCCAATGGGAAATAAGCCTTCTGGGAGAATCTACTGTAACTGTTTCCTCTATGATTGCACTCTATTTACGAGACAGCCTATAAGATTGATTCACAGTTTTGCTATTGGTGTGCCACGAGTCTCTGCCAACCCAAACATGGCATTGTGCCTTTTTATTTTAGTTTAGTTTAGTTTTTAAAAAATACTTTTTAGAACAGTGTATTTTTATATAGTTTCTTACAGTGAGCAACATATAGAAAAAGTTGCATGGAGGTGCTAAGGTGGTAAAGTAACTTCAGGCTCCTGTGAGATGATGTTGCACAACACTACATCATGCTATAAATGTAAATGAAGGCGTACGGTCTACAAGCAGTGACAAAAATGCAAGTCTACCGGAAATTCTCATCAGAATCGTTAGAGGTATGACACACGTCGGTACGTTTCAATCACAGTTGCTGATTTTCTGTCCAGTGATTGTACTTCCTGGGCATTTTCTGCCCCACTCTCTTTTATCCGATTTGTCCTTGTTGGATCTTGTCACACTTACTCTGTCGGTTTGTTCCTGTTCCTGGGTCCCCTTGCTCCTGTGCACTGTTCGTCTGTTCCTGTTTCTTGGATCTAACCTTGTCCTGTCTTGTATAACTGCTCTTAGCTTTATGTACTGTGTTTTACGTAGTCCTGTGTTATTCTGTTTGGTTTCATAGTTCTAGTCCTGTGCTTGGTGTGCCCATATCTCAGTGTATCCTAGTCTTGTTTCTCATTTTGTTAGCCTCACCCGTTACCCACTGTCTGATGGTGTTAGCCTAACATGTCAACCTTTGTCTGTTCACATCTCGTCTGTATATCCAGATTGTTATTTAATAAATCACAGTGTGACACCCAATTGTCCGTGTTTTCACACCACTCAAGGAGGTCACTAAGTGCATCCGGGCAGCATGAAGCAATTCTTTTTACATCTACGGTAAGAGTGAATCTATCCAGAGAAATGGGTCTCACAGGCCCGTGGGCCTGCTGTCGCGGCAATGGGGAGATGATCCCTGTCCGAACTTCCTTCCCTTCCTCCAACTGTGTCTGTGCAGCACCTGGGCAGGGCAGAGGCACGACCAAGATTTGATCACAAATCTCCACAGCTGTGGGCTAACCTATTTGACTGCCCTGCCACTCCAGTGCTATCACTTTTTTTCTCATACAGCTAGTCCCAATTTCACGATAGTCCTCTTTTACAATTGTTCAGCTTATTGTTGGGTACAAAAAATAATACACATTCAGCAGAAACTGCTCTCCAAATTTAACATTTGGGGGTAGTGCAGTATGCAATAACAACTCAAGAGTGTGTGGCGGGAGTGACGTGGCGGGGTGATGTTAATTCTTACATTTCTTAGAGAGAAAATCAGAACCGGCCGCTCGCACGGTAAAAAAGTTGGTAGTCAGAACTGGCTGAAACAATTGCCATCTCCAGGTTTTAGGAATATTTTTTAAATTATTATTCATAAGTCAGTTTCTGAGTTTCAAATTTCAAGCTTAAAGTGAGTCGTTATTGGGGAATGGCACTTCAAGATGTTCGTACGCTAGATCAAACAATTCATAAACACTCTAACTCTCTTACAGGTAGGAAGTGTAACATGGTCGTGTACAAACAAAAAAGCCAAGCTGAGAACTGCCTCCTATTTTATTGTGAGACTGAACAGGACTGCCCTCTGATGCCTTCGAAGCCTGGAATCAACACCTATGATATATTCAAAGGTAATTACATTCCATACAATAGACTTTTATTTTGACCTTACTCGGACCGTATTGAATTTAGTTGATTGGGAAGCAAGCAAGTCCAATGGAGCTTTGCAGTTAAGCTACTGAACGTTTGACCAGAATCGTTCCATACAGTTGGGCCCTTAAGGCTCTACCCTATAAGTGAACCATGGGGGCTGCCTTGGTTTGGTCACACAGACCCAGCCCACACACCACGAGAAGTGCCGAGACAAAACATGTACCTCTGTTGGTCCATATGTGCATGTATTCATGGTTGGCACCTGGACCCCACACTTACTGTAAAAGTAATGGCAAGACTCTGTTAATATTGCCAAGGGCACGGTTCGAACCAGTGTGGCTCAGTGGTCAAAGTTCATTTTGGCAGCTGACTTTGGTTTATGTTACACGTCATAACATGATGAGGTCCAAAATTACATAAGCAATGTGGCCACTTAAAAATAGAAAGTACATTTTGCTTTTAATCTATATTAACATACTGACAATTTTACTGAGGTGACCGTTTGTAAGCGGCGCAGTGTGTACACGTAATATAATTTCATTCGTTTGTGTTTAAAGAGGCTTGACACTGCTAATGTGCCTGCTCCTTAGTCTAATTAAATGACTAATTCAGCAGTATTTGAAAGGCTATGAGACCTGAGAGTTGCGCTCGCACTGATTAAGGCTCAATGAGAACACTGCAGTTACACTGCAAGTTTAAGGGCCCCAGTGTGACCCGAATCCCTAAGATGATGATAACGGGCTGCACATAGACCTCATGTATCCAGGTACTGGACTATGGACCAAAAGGTCCAGGGTTCAAATCCCACCTCTGACCCAGTTGGGTCCCTGAGCAAGACAATTAACCCACAACTGCTTGGATTGTAAGACTGTATTAATTGTAAGTCGCTCTGGGTATGGGCGTCTGCTAAATGATATAAATGGAAGTACAAGTACTTGCATTTGTGTATTGCTGATACCGAGTGCCGATACGAATAAAATAACATTACAGTTCTTACATACTTTATCAGAGACTTTCAAAACGTTTTATTTTCATAAGATGCTCCTCACTTTCTGACTGTAACAAAATGAAAACGTTTTTACGGCAGTTACGGCATTTAGCAGACGCCCTTATCCAGAGCGACTTACAACTCATAAAGTTTACAATTCAAGCAATTGTGGGTGAAGGGCCTTGCTTAAGGACCCAACTGTGGCAGCTTGGCAGAGGTGGGATTTGAACCCTGGACCATGGGGTCCAGAGCCCAGTACCTTAACCACTCTGTATCAATTTTACGAGTGCATGAGCACAGGTGCATCCCTGCGAAAAGCTTTAGATAATACGTACTAAACTAAAGTAAAAGTTAAACTTGTTCACATGTGCTGTGTGCACAACCCAAGATTCAGATACAGTTCTGTGTGGGTTTGTTGTGGGTTTTTTTCCAGGTAATCCACATATTTTGCACTTAGTTTTGTTTTCCCTGGTAACACAGAATCACTGCTGCTTTTTTTTTCCAAAGAGATCGATCATTTTCAGATCTTTTTATTTAGTTCAGGTCTTGTTTTTTTATGAAAAATTGTTTGTCACTAAATATCTTAATAGCTCAACAAAATTAACATTAACTCTGCTAGCGAGGCAGTTTGTAGTTCTGAACCACTCTGGTTCAAATCCGGGCCCCTGGTGATGAGGTTTCGAATGGGCAAAGTTTCCTGCTACTGTAAAGTCCAGAAGCTTACTGGAGCCTGAAGTCCAGTGTCTGTTCCAAAGATGTTCCTGGTTGTATGTATCTGGGAGTGTAGCTTTGCCGGGGGCACCCATGTCTACACGCTCCTTGGGATGGGGAGTTCCATTACATTCTGCTGTAGTGGTGGAAGTCTCTTGATAAGATGATCTGTGTAATGCTGTAAAGTTTACTGATTATATTTCTGGGTTATTTTATTACAGTTATTTTTTAATTAAGCTTATTGCTAACATTTGTTTTACAAGGCCAGACACATCCTCCTGCGAAAGGAGCAATGAGAACATCCACCATACCCGTTTTGAAAAGCTCTCAGCAGCCTAGCACCACTCAATCCACCACAACAACCACAACAACAACAACCACAACCACAACTCTGGCCACCACCTCAACAACAAGCACTACCCCATCGACTACAACAACCACCTTACCCACCACCACCCCAACTACAACCACCACCACGTCTACAACTATAACTAGTACCACTGCAGCCCCCACAGAGTTGGCCTTTATTCTCATTACCATGCCCATGGTAACTATTCCTCCCACCACAGCAGCTACCACTACAACAACACCAACCACAACAACACAAACCACCACTACCACCACAGCGGCACCTTCGGTCACGTCTGTGAGCACCACAACAACTACACAACCACTTCGACCACGTTTGAATCCAATCAGGCCATCCAAAAAGCCAAGTAAACCGCCAAAAAAGCCAGAGCCCCATTGGAAACCCAGCACTAAGGCCCCTAATGCACAGAAACAAACCACACGAAAAGCCACTACACCTACCACAACACCTACAACAACCACTACTACTACCACTACCACACCATCTACTACAACTACTACTACTTCCCCAACTACTACTACCACCACTACTACCACTACGACTTCTACAACCGCAAGTACAACAACGTCCACTGAAAGAACGACATTAGTGGTCGTCAACATGGGTAATGATCTGATGAATGGAGACCCAGAGCCAAGCTCTCTGATACAGCCTGCGTTACCGGCCACTAAGGAGAAGACGTCCACTAAGACTTCCCACATCATTTGGAAGAACAGCTTGGTTGCTCTGGTGGTGCTCACCCTCATTGTCCTCACGCTGTTCCTGGCCATCGTGGGCCGCAAAGCCATGGAATCCTTTGACAGAAGACACTACACGAGACTAGAGCTCAACGACCTGCACTACGAAATCTGAAGCCTCACTGATCCAGACAATCTTGCTGAATTCGTAAATCTTTCCTGTCAACTAAATACTGTATTTTGATATGTGGGGAATTTAGGCTTACCGAAATGAACATAGTCCCCCTGTTGGGACTGCTAGAGAGACAGGATGTAGACTGGAGGAGGGAAATGAAAAGCAATACAACGACCTCAGGAAGCATCAAAATTTTAATCTTAGAATGAGCAGACCGTCGATCACATGCATTAGTGGCAAATGTTTTCTCGCTGCAAAACTGTGAAGGGGCACCCCTAGCCAGTGTCACGTGACCACAGGCCCAGTCTCCAACCCTGATCGGGGAAGCTCAGCATCAAAAACTAGTCATTCATGCATTCACTTTTTTATCCGCTTAATCCAGAGAGAGAGAGAGAGAGAGCTGGTGCCTAGCTAGGGGCACAGGGCACAAGGCAGGAACATCTCTAGACAGGGCACCAATGCATTGTAGGGCACACGTACTCGCCCACATACTTGTGTACTAGGGCCACTTTAGTGTTATCAATTAGAATAATGCATGTCTTTGGACTGTGGAAGGAAACCGGAGCACCTGGAGTAAACCCACGTGGTCATGCAAACACCACACAGAAAGGACTCGGAAGGCAACACCAGGAACTCCTTCCTTTGAGGCGAGAGTAATACCCACCAAGCCATTGTGTGCCCACATCAAGAACCAGTGCTCTACCAAGTGAAGGCTTTTGATTACGCAACCCAAGGTCCGGTCAGTTGCCTGAATTACCAAGAGATGGGTCAGTGGGATGGACAGAGTAAAGAGGGAGCAAATACAGGGTCAAGTGACCTAGACCAGGGGTGCCCCGTCAAAAAAATTAGCAACAATTAGTAGTAATATAGCTGCATAGTCCAGGTCCTTTCAGAGACTTCACTATTTCTTTGGATTATAAGTCTAAATTAGCCATGACAAACCACCAACAACACAACACCATGCTGGACCAATTAAAAACTAATTATACCTTATTTTAAACATTAACAGATTTTAAACCTGTTTTTCGTGGTCATGGATGGAGCAGACTCCTGCTCTTGACCTGATGAACAGAAAAGAAACACAAATTTCCCTTGGACGAGGCATCAGTCCATCACAGGGATGGCAGGGGGTAATCCCCTGTCTTATCTCTCCTCACTGAGACACAGCTAATTCTGCCTGTAAGATGCCTGACCTGGATGGAAAACCCCATCATGACTGAAATGACATGCGAGATTGAACATCTTCATAAATAAACAGAGAATTTGCTCACAGGTTCCCCATACCTCTATAGAAGGTTCGGTTGTGGGTGCCAGTGTCCTCACAAGCGCGACTGGGAAAGGGTGATAAAACCACGTACATCACCAATATTGGTTGAATAAATCCAAAACACACTATTGATACGCTTGATTGTAATATAGCACAATCAGTATATCAGTATACTGCGGGGGGGCTGTAGTAATAAAACGCTAGCCCACCAGCACTGGGACCAAGGTTTGAGACCAGGTGGTGCCTTCCAGTGAGGTTAGGCATAGCATGTAGACACAGGATCATCCCCGGGCACTGCAAGAACTACCCCTACCCATCCAGGGCATGCTTATGCCTGCTCCATGTGTTATCTGGGGATGGGTAGATAAGCCAAAAAAGACCCTGAGGATTATAATGCAAAGAAAAACGCGTAATTTCACGTTCTATTGAGCAATTCAAAGACTTCACTCAAGTCATTAGTTTAGCTTGATTGTCTAAGACTGGATATACAGTGCCTTGCATAAGTATTCATCCTCGAGGAGCTTTTTATCCATGTTGGTCGAGCTGCCACTGTTGGGAGCTTGAGACACAACTGATTGGACTGTAGGATTGCATCAGCTGTAAGTCACTAAATGCCTGCTAAATGTTTTTTGCTTAATTCCTAAATGTAATAATTTGAATTTATATATATATACAAACCAGTGCTAATTTAGAGTCATCAATTAACCTAATGCATGTCTTTGGACTGTGGGTGGAAACCGGAGTAATCCCACGCAGACATACATTCCAGGGGAGGACATGCAGACTAAAACAATTTGAATGAAGAATGTTTTAATTATGCTTCACGTGTAAATTAAACAGAAATCTGTTCACTGTATTAGTGTTGAAACACCAATACCAATACTTGGTTGCACCACTTTTTTAGGATATGTTTGGATTAGCTGTGGCAAAAATGCTTATGCTCTGTTAGATTGGTACATTTTCTAATCTTGCCACAGATTCTCAGTCTGGGACTGGCCTTTGATTGACCACTAATAGATTGAGGTTCTTGGTTTTGAGCCACTCCTGTGTAGCTCTGACGGTATGCGTAGGGTCTCCGTCTTGTTTGAAGGTGAGCCTTCACTGTAGTCTCTGTACAATACAAAAACAATTGTTCCTTGAGGGTTGCCCTGTATTTGGCTCTATCCATCTTGCCTTTAACCCTGACCGATTTTCCGGTCCCTGCAGATAAGAAAATCACCACAGCATATTTCTGCTACCATCCTGCTTTACTGTCAGGATGGTGTTCTCGGGCCAATGAGCAATGTTTGGTTTGTGCCACGTGTAGTGCTTAGCAAACAAACATAATTTTACAAAACTGTTATTTCTTTCTTCTTGACACTCTGCCATAAAACCCAGTTTGGATGAGTGTCCAGTAAATAGTCCTATGCATAGCGTTTCCAGTCTCAGCTGCAGATCTCTCCAGATCCTTCAGAGAAACATTCTGCCTCTAGATTGCATCTTTAGTTATTGCCCTCCTTAATTAGTCACTGACTTTCGAAAGGCCACATAGTCCAAGCAGAGTCATTGATGCGTTGTAATCTTTCTCCTTTTTAATATTAGATTTAATGATGCTCCATCAGTGCTTTTCTGTAACTTCTGTAACCACACGTGTTTCTGTATTTCCTTTGACCTTGATACCTTCCGAAGAAAGTCGAGATGTTTAGCACAAAATCAAGTTTTTGTTTGCGTTTTGTTCACCAGGAAGGTTTGTCTTTTTTACTGCAATTATTTAACATTTTAATTGTTCATTAATTCATGCTCTCCAATCATTTTGCCGATGTGTTTTCTCTCATTTTAGACTACACAGACAAACAATAAACCTTGGTCCCTACGACTTTTGAGCAGTGCTACACAAACTGTAATATTTGTTTTGTTTTACTAATTTTACTGAAGTATTTTATTCATGTATTACTTTCTCTTCAATACTTGGGCAAGGCACTGATATGCACTCATCAGTTTGGGTAGAGGAACTATTTCAGCCAAAAATACTTTTCAAATTAACATTTTTTGAATATATGACCATGCAATTGATCATAAAACAGGATCGGGTAAAGTCTTCAACCAATAATTATGATAACTCCACTTGCGTTGCTAGTTGAACCTTGTATAATTATTTCGATTTAGTTCAAATTAGAAACGTCATACCCCCTACAGCACCAATCTGGGCTAGGTTGGGGTCGCTGCTGCAGTACCAGGGCATGACGGACACTCAATCCAAAACCGATGACTGCGTAGTCCGACTCAGACATGTCTGTAGTTTTGCTTTCTTAGGATTTGAATTCAAGACACAATATCGTAAGTCATTTTGAGTGGATGCTGCATTTAAGCCAAAAATATGTTCTGTTTAAACAGATTCTCTTAATATCTGATTGTATTATACAAACCACATTTGTGGAAACGATGGGACATTTTGTAAAATGCAATAAAAACTAAAATCTGTTGTTTGTTAATACCGTTGAACATTCATTTAACTGACAAAAGTACAAGCATCGAATTCAAAACTTGTTTATGTTTTGCAAAGTATAATCAAGTTGGTCAGCCAATACATGAAAAGCCTTTCTTTGTACTTTTGGCAGTTCATTATAAAGCATCGCTTCAGATTTATTGCATTTTACCTAACTGTGAATCTGGCAGCAAATAAAAACACAGAACATTAAAGGTTAAAGGTTTTTCATTGATGCTTATTGTTTGAAATGTACTTGCTTGCGTTTTCTCTCGATTTAATGTTCAGCTCTGTTGTACTTGCATTAACGGCGTTGATTTAACAAAAGCTCTCTGATGCAATGCTTCTATCTGCGGTGCAATTCACTTTTATGTCTGAATGAATACTACATTTACACTGACTGGGCACTATTTTATAGGACTACTCTCCTAATGAGCGGTTGTGTGAACGTGTGCAGGTATTACAGTGGTGTGTTGCATTAAACTCCGACAAACACATGACAAATGTCATTTTCAGTAGTACTGTTTTTAACATGCCCTCACAAACTTTCCGTTGTGACTTTAAGGCAGTTTGACCGTGCTGCGCCATTGCTTCTTCATTCTTTGGTAATGACTTCAGCCTGATCAAGATCATGAAAGAAACGCTAGGCACAGTGGAAAGGATGCCAGTCCATCTCAGGCCATTGCACACTCACTCATTTACTCATACTTGGTGTCAGTTTGGATACCATCATATCTGGAACAAGATTAATATTTTAAAAACCAGTGTGACCAGGGAAAAAATGTAAAAAAAAAAAAAAAAAAAAACAACAACAAAAAAAAACCTAATCCATATAAAAACAAAGACAAAGGACTCTTGAGCTATACAATAATATGCAATATATAATAATTATACTATACAATAATGCAGTCGCTTCATTCTCGTCCATTTGTTGGCAATTGGTGGGGGTGTATGGCAAAAATTACCGTTTTAATTGGAATTTTTGAATATTTACATTATTTACATACACCACATTTTTATGTATTTGTTCATTTTTGCTATTCATTCATTTTGATGAGGGTTTTTTTTTTGCACAGACAAGCAGCAAACCTTGTTCCCCTGGACTCTTGAGCTGCGCAGCATTTTTTTTTTTTTAAGTTTCCAATAATCATTTAATTTTTGTATTTCTTTATTTTCTTTCTTATTCATTCTCTCCAGTGAATATTTTATTTATTTGTAATTTACTCCTTTAATTGCTTTTCTGATGTAATTCTATAAGTTAACGAACGATTGTTTCATTTACCCATTTCATTTCTACATTTCAAATTTCTTTCCGATGTTTAGATATATTTTAAAATGTATATCATTTAGTTTTCTTTCTTATGATTCTTCTTCTTTTTTTTAATTGCCCTTTTATAGATTGTTTCTATTAAACACAGACATGCAGCGAACCAACTGCGCAGCCCCAATTGCTACCATTTTGAGTTGAGTTTTGAGTTTTCTGTCTTGTGGTTCTGTGCAAATCAATATTTTTATGGTAACTTCTCGTTTTTTGGACGTCGTATCAGCCGTGACTTGCAGTACAATGGTTTAACATGGAGCAGATTTTCAGCAGAAGCAGACTCGGCCTGCCAGTAACCACAGTGTAGTGGAGGAAAATTTTAATTATATCCTTTGGTAATATGAAATATTTTATTGCTTCTGTTTATATTTATAATTAACTTCGCCCTGCTGTTTTGAAAGGGAAGTTGCATAACGTTCTGCTCTTTAAAAACAGTACAGCGGTTTGTATCTTTCCTTTGAGCCACCTAGGGCTCGTCTTACTTCACTTGACCTGGTGAAGTGTGGTATGGGCTTTAAGATGGCGACGTGGATCCCCTGAGGGGGGAGAGAGAGGGGAAGTCCACGAGGGCGTGTTTAAAACAGTCCTGAAGCTCAGACTCGGTGCACGGGAATAGTAGATGTATTTACGATGTATGACCAAAGGGGGCGCCAGTAACTGAACGAAAGCCTTCCTGCTTTTAACCTCTCGGGTCACTTGCACAAATCGTTTTTCTTTCTCTCCTGGACATGGCTTTTTGTAAAGTATTTTGCATCACCGCATATACAGTGTTGGTTCGGTCTTGCTTTTGTGAGTGGTTGCTTTTAATCACAATTTGAATTCAATGTACTATTTTCTCTGGCCAAAATAAAACGTTCATCTTCGAAAGAAATAAAGTGGTACAGGTTCACTGAGTGATTTTGAGTTCTTCTGAATTCTACTTGACGCTTACTTTTTATTTTCTCCAGAAAGTACTTCTGTCCAAGTCTTCGTTAAACGAACGTTGCATTTAATTGTTGATTCATTAACAGGATTCCATTTTCAATTGATCAAAAAAAAATCCAAATACCAACACTTTACCAGTAAGAGGAAATCAGAGGTGGAGTCCAGCAGTTTGCTGATTTGTTTTCTGTGACGCAACGAAACTGTAGTAGCTGCTGATCACATTCCTTTACTTAGTAAAATTTCAGATAAATTAGCTAAACTGCTCACAAAAAAAAAACCCACAGGGAATATTTTATTATGGGATTGTGCAGCTGAAATAGGAGGTTATTTTTGTACAAAGCAATATTGGTAACTAATAAAAAACAATACAGTGATCCACTGAAGACCTGAGACTGGACAGGCCGCAAACCTGACATGGAATTGGACTTGCATGTCAGGTTCTCATTGTTTGGTATGTGGTTTATGATAATGTTATGTACAGTAAGTACAAGTCTTAGGCATTCTATATGTTTCAGTTCGAATTCTGTTTATTCGATATTATTATTCGTGGTCACTGCACTGTGTAGTTCTATAGTTGCTGTTTGTAGTCCATCTGTCTCTCTACATGTTTTGTTTGTCCCCTTTACTCTCTTCTCTAATGGTCAGGACCCCCACTGGACCAGCACAGATCAGGTAATATTTGGGTGGTGGATCATTCTCAGTGGTGTGTTGGTGTGTGTTGTGCTGGTACGAGTCGATCACACCCAGCAGTGCTGCTGGAGTTTTAAAAGACTGTTCACTCACTGTCCACTTTATTAGCGACATCTTATTACCCCACCTTGTAAATGTTAAGCTCATCTGTTGTTGTACAGTTTGTGTTAGTCAACCTTTTAATCCTTCATCAGTGCTCGTAGGATGCTGCCTACCGTTTGCTGGTGCCTGGACATTGTTGGTTGTTGGACTATTCCCAGTCCAGTGACGCCGAAAGTGATTTAAAACTCCAGCGGCACTGCTGTGTGTGATCCACTCATTCCTGTACAACATGGGTCGGTCAGTGCAGTGCCGAGAATACTTCACCACCCAAATAGTTCCTGATGTGTGCTGGTCCTGATCATTAGAGAGCAGAGTAAAGGGGACAAAAGGGTATCAACAAAGTAGTAGCAGATGGACTGCAGACTGTATTTGTAGTGATCAGTAAAACGTAAGCAGAATATAAATTAAAAAGGTTATAAACCTGACTCAGGCTTGCATGCTATACTAGAGTTCCTACTTGGACTCTCACTCAAGAGAGTGCAGACTCAGGTCGGACTCGCACACTACAAGGGCGGCATCGTGGCTCTGTGTCACAGCGTGAAGGTCCTGGGTTAATGGCCTGGGTCCTCTGTGAGTAAAAAAGCCACTGCTGTCTAATAATGACATCAAGAACACAAGTTTTCTGGCAGTATGTATGTAACACAATAAAGATAATATGTAACATTGATTCACAGTAGCTCAGCAGAGTTTCTGTAGAGACACTAACATATTAAAACACAAATCAAATGGAAAACATTTTTTCAGCTACTTTTCAAGAAAATACAAGTGGAACCAGACTGACTTCTCTTTATAACAAGCTAAACACTGTCCACAGGTTTACACAGACATGGACCAAATAATTCCTACCTGTTAGAAAGGAGCCACTCATTTTCTTTTTTTTTTCTTTTTAGTTCTTCATTCGAATCAAATTTCTATTTTTTTTGTCTTTTAAGTATTGTTATTTGTAATCTGTAATCAGATTTGCAATATCTTTTGTGGTTCAAAGGTTATCAACACAGAAAATACATTTTTTTTTGTAGTTTGTCACATGTAACTGAAGATGAATTGATGATTCTGATGTCTGGGGAACGCAGCTGCTGTATCGTAGCCACAAACTTCAACAACCGACACCCAGAAAGATCACAATTTCACACAGTACTGTTACATCACTCATATCCAAAATCAGAGAAACTGGGGTGGATATATATATATATATATATATATATATATATATATATATAATA
>JAUZST010004170.1:0-16515 GCA_034779995.1 Parotocinclus haroldoi
TGTGTGTGTGTGTGTGTGTGTGTGTGTGTGTGTGTGTGTGTGTGTGTGTGTGTGTGTGTGTCTGTGTGTGTGTGTGCATATGTGTGTGTGTGTGTGTGTTCAGTAATATCCACTACAGCCAGCACTGCCAAATTTAACTCTTATTCTTTTCTTTCCACTGAAAAATCTGTGAAAAACAACTTTACCATCTGTGCCCTGAAACAACTGTTTTAACTATACAATCCATTCCAACAGTATCACCTTCTCTCTGTCCTGTAGGAAACACTGCACCTACTCTCCAATTACACACTGAACAAAAACATTCAGCACTAACTGCTTGTTATTTTTTTTAAACAATACATGCACAAGGTGTCCTGTAAGTCAATCAGGGTTACTGTATAAGTTTAAATCATAATTCATGTCAGCTTAGAAAAACAAATCTAAATAGCTCAGTCAAAGACAGGTTGTTGCTAATTTTAACAGATTGCATCCAGATGGAGGAGCAATAACAGAGTTGTGTTAGCAGACTTGTACCAAAGTTTAGAGCAAAAAAAGGATCCATACATAATACATCACCCAACGGACCTTTAAAGAGATTAACTGATGATGATGATGCAGCAACTGAAATCTTTGTTCACTGTCAAAGAAAATTAAGTAGAACATTTTTATAACTCTATTATGGATGTATGTTACTGCACCATTACCCAGGTTTGTTCACTGGGTAAAACATAATGTAAATGTATAAAAAAAAATAACAGTGCAAGAACACACTTATATGTGATCCTGGAATTATGGTACACCTTGTAGCCGATTTTGTTGCGTGCATGCTCTAGAAAAGGCGAAAGAGGCCGAATTCACACACATAAATGCTTGTTTGGTTCTTTTGTGGAAAAGGATTAAAAGTGCAGGAGGTAACAACCCAAAACGTACCTCCAAGCTTTGCGCCACTGATTTAAAAACCAAAGAGAATGTAGTTACAGTTATTGGTTTTTATCATCAGTAACCTTACTTAAACCCATTCAAACATTTACAGGGGCACCTAAAGACAGAGAAAGCCAAGAATTTAGTAACATCACAGGATGTCTTTTGGACTACTGTGAAATCATGCTGGGAGAACAGGAATCATCATACACTACTCAAAAAAAAAATAAAGGGAACACTTAAACAACACAATGTAACTCCAAGTCAAACAACAACACTGATTGTGAATCAATTTCATCTGCTGTCGTGCAAATGGAACAGACAGGAAGAAATGAGAGGCAATTAGCAAGACAACCCCTATAAAGGAGGGGTTCTGCAAGTGGTGGCCAAAGACCATTTCTCTGTTCTCATCCTTTCTAGCTGATGTTTTGGTCACTTTTGCATTTTGTCAGTGCTCTGACCCCTAGAAGTACTATGAGGCGGTGTCTCCAAAAGACTCCATGAGGGTGGTATGAGGGCTCGACGTCCACAAGTGGGACTTGTGCTTACAGCCCAACACCATGCAGGGTGATTGGCATTTGCCAGAGAACACCAAGATGGCAGATTCGCCATTGGCGCCCTGTTCTCTTCACAGATGAGAGCAGGTTCACAATGAGCACATGTGACAGAGTCTGGAGACGCCGTGAAAAACTTGCGGAACCAGCATGACCGGTTTGGCAGTGGGTCAGTAATGGTGTGGGGAGGCATTTCTTTGGAGGGCCGCATAGCCCTTCATGTGCTAGCCAGAGGCAACCTGACTGCCATTAGGTACCAGGATGAGATCCTAAGACCTATTGTGAGACCATATGCTGGTGCAGTGAGCCCTGGGTTCCTTCTGCTGCATGACAATGCTAGGTCTCATGTGGCTAAAGTGTGTCAGCAGTTCCTTCATGATGAAGGCATTAATGCTATGAACTGGCCTATCTGTTACCCAGACCTGAATCCAATCATGCACATCTGGGACATCATGTCTCGTTCCAACCACCAATGCCATGTTGCACCACAGACTGGCCAGGAGTTGACTGATGCTTTAATCCAGGTCTGAGAGGAAATCCCTCAGGATAACATACGCCGTCTCATCAGGAGCAAGCCCAGGCTCTGTAGGGAGGTCATACAGGCATGTGGAGGCCACACACACTACTAAGCCTTATTTTAACTTGTCTTGAGGAATTTCTACTGAAGTTGGATCAGTCTGTAATTTGATTTTCCACTTTTTTTTTCTAGTATGATTCCAAATCCAGACCTCCATGGGATAATAATTTTGTTGTAATTTTTATGTTATTTTGTTCTAAACGCATTCCACTATGTAATGAATAAAGATTTTCAACTGGAATATTTCTTTCATTGAAATCTAGGATGTGTTATTTTAGTGTTCCCTTTATTTTTCTGAGCAGTGTATTTTTCTCAAACTTTTGACCAAGCCATTTCAAATGCACATCGCCATGAGATCAAAAGGGTTCAAATGTAAGTTGTTTTTTTAAAGATTCAACTTTTCATGTAAATTATGCTGATTATTTAATATGTAATGAAAACATTATAGTATATATAACAGTTGAATAAAAGCAAAATACAAGTATTTTCACTAGGGAGTTATCACCTGGCGTGTAATAAGACTTCTCTTTCTGTACCTCAATAGAAACAAAAACTCAAAACTGATCACTTGCAAAGGTGAATGTATTAACATATCAGGGTCCATGACAGAATCTATATTAGCTGTATCACTCTGAAAGAGAATGGCAGTAGATATATGCTTCCTTTGTGGATAATCATGTAACAGGTCACAGTATAAAAGGCTCTGGCTAGCACAGACAGCTCATACCTACTTGCTGCCAAGCATCTTTATAGTTAGTACATGAATAAACTATAGATCATAGATCCTTATTTAATTTTATTTAAGTAAAAGTGTTTTGGAAAACTTGCAAGTCTGACCATGAAATGTCTTTGCCCCCAAATATGACACACATTCTGAAGAAGGACAGTCAAATCAGAGGCAAATGATGCAAATAAGTCAACTGGCAGTGTCCCCTGTGTATCAACCCTCTGTGACTAATGGGGAGTGGTGGAAATTAAATCAGAAATTGGTGAAAAGCCCGTTTGTAATAGATGGAAAAGTCAGTTTTCTTTTCATCAAAATTACAATGTTGGCATTTAAGTAAAAAAAAATAGAGGTTTTATCAAAACTGACTAAATGATTACCTACGTAAATACTTTTCACTGAATATTCGTTCTTAGTCACTTAGAAGCCATGATTCCATACTGCAAAGTTAGATAAGAGAATATGTTTTACAATGTTAGGAAAACAGGAGCAGGATGAGTCACAACCCAAGAATAAAATTATTTTTGAAAAGCAAAGTATTCAGTTTTATCCTTACGTATCTTGGTCACAGGTGCTGGGGAAAGTCATTCTGAAGCCTAACCCAGAACCAACTGGATGCAGGCAGAGATACAGTTTGAACAAAGGAACCAATCCATCACAGGGTTCCATAAACCTATCACCAAACCTTCATATATAGGTCCAACACCCTGGGACACAAATACAGACCCTTAAGTATTACTGTTTACAGCGGCTGGCTCTTACCACTGTAACAGTGCAACAGAATAAAACTGGGCTAAGCAGAAATAGATCGTATATCCTCAGTGTGCATATAAAATGCAGTTCAAGGCAATCAAAAGCATTAGGTCATATTAGGCAATAAATTACAGAAGCATACCTAACTGAAAATATAATATGTCAAATGGCAATACAATCCTTGATTTGAATTCCGATTTCCCACTCATACATGCAAGTTTGGGCTCAACATCAAAATATGAAATCAGTAACTCCATTTGCACTTGCTATTTGGTAAATTACTATTAATATCAAATACTATTAATATAAAATTACAAAAAGATTCAGGAGCTTCATGAGTAGCTTTATTTAGTTTCAAATATATTTACCATACTGGATTACTACATTTTATACAATCATTTTGTCCAAAACATAAATTCACTTAATATGTAATCTGTAAACATATGAATGAAATTTAATCAGAGGCAAGTGTCGTTTAACCCCTGCTCTATCAATGTCCTGGAAATAAAAATCAGGCACTGAGACCATAAACACAGGCACCTCAACAGCCAATCAACATTAAGGATCCAGTGGTTGATGTGCTTAGAGACATTTTGTGCAGGGTGTGTATGACTTTGAGCTGCTCATTGGTAACATGCTGTAGATGGTGTTTATACGTGCTTGCACTATTGTAACCATTTCAGAGTCTCTGTTTAATATGGAAGATCTTCTGCGTTGCTCGTAATAGTGTTTAGAAATGCATTACTGGCTTTCGTCAAAGAGAACAAAATCAGTCGCCCGTGTTTTCAATAGTACATTACAGTACAGTAACATATTACAATTATCCGACTATGGTAATGTCCGGTCAATGTCCATTTCAGTCAGCAACCTGCTTCGCAGAACGTAATGCAGTCGTTAAACAGCACATACCTGCATTAAACTCACCCCCACTATGGAAAGCTTTAAAAAAAAGGGAAACAATTTTCTGATTTGCATTTACATATTCTCTATTGTGGTCATCTGTTACAAAATGGTTGTCAAAATGTAGTATTGAGTTTTCATTTTTACAGCCTTCCACCCATCATCGGCACTCTAGGGTTACAGCATGCTCAGCAGAACGGGTGACTTTTTGAAAAGCTTTGGTGGTTGAAGACAGTGTTGAAGGTGGTTTGTTGGATTTATATAAAAATTAGTAGACTTGGTGGAGGAGAGTGGTAAAGGTGATCATACATTCACACTTGATCTGTGTGAAGCTTTAATTAAGCATGTGGGAGAATTCTCTCCCATATTGAGCACTGGCAGGAGAGTTGTTATTACTTTTTCATTTCCATATTCACAGCCTTCCGCCTGTCAGTCAGCAAAAAGGGCTAGGACAGATAATGATGAAAATAACAGCTCCTTAAACTGAATGAGCTCATAAAATGAACGACCCATCTTTCATTTTTCTTATTATTTAGGGGGTAGGCGTTGGTTCATATGCCAAATAATCAGTAGAACCCACCATGTCAGTAGGGTAGTGGTTAGCACAACTGCTTGTCAAGTGAAAGACCTCAGGTTCAGCCCCAGCCTGTAACAAACCACTGTGGTAGCCTAGTGGTTAAGGTACTGGACTAGAGACCAGAAGGTCCTGGGTTCAAGTCCCACCGCTGCCACAGTTGGGTTTCTGAGCAAGGTCCTGAACCCACAATCGCTTGGATTTTAAAACTGTATTAATTTTAAGTCGCTCTGGATAAGGGCGTCTGCTACATGACGTAAACGTAAATGTAGAAAGCTGAAAGGACAAGATTTAATGTAGACATGCCAATATATAATATATAATCTCCATCATTACATTTCATACAAGTGGAACATGTTAAGCAGAGCCAATCACTCACATTGCCAGACCTAATTAATGGTAATAATCTGCACTGTTTTTTGGTTTATTTATCATTGCTTTCAATGGATGTTTGATGATGGTTACATCATTACATAGTCATACATACATAAAACAGGCCAATTTAGCATAACCATACTCACGCTAAAGCTGTGAGCCAAGTTGACACCATATCCTTCTACCTTCTACCTTCTACCTATCTGTGGATCTTCTTTGAATTTACCCTCTATGACGGTACTATCACATCGTGATCAATTGTATTATGATGTAAAAATTATATCGTTTTCCGAGCATATTGAGGAAATCGAGTTTAAAGAATACTGAACAACTGCATGTTTTCATTATAAAGAGTGTAATTAGCCCTGTTTAAGTGCAGCACATTTTTATTATAAGAATAAGAATCTAAAAGTTGAATTTTAAGAATCTGTCACTTCCGATACATTTTATCTGCAATCACGTATATCGTGATAAATTTTGTTTATTGCTAAAATGTTTTTAAATATTGTGAAATTATATTTTTGTCATATCGCTGACCCCCTAATTTACCCTATCTGTGAGATACAATTATGTACCACTTTGTTTAATTATGCTTTAGAGTATAAGTGCCAGACAAACTTTTATTTCTCGAATTCACTGCTTTGTTCTTGCTAACATTGTTCCCTCTCTTGGTGCACTCCCTATCGACAAATCCTACTCATTCTGCCTTTAAGGCACCTAACATGACAACATCTTTCTCTTGTGACTTCTTGTGAGAAGAGGAGTGGATTTAGGGCAGGTAGTGATATTTGGATCTCAAACACAACACCACTGATAACACGCTTTTTGAAGCACGGTAGGTCTTTCTACTCCCCTGGATCAAAGCCCAGAGAGCTGTTCAGCCATGATTCCCAATTTTACAATAACAGCACTCATGTCAGTGCCCGACGTGATAATTTCTGCCCCATGCACAATTAAAATTTGACACTGATCAAGTGTGATTCTACAGTCACCATTATCACTCTCCTCTACCTCATCTCCTACTCATTTTTTAAATCGAACCTGCTCTTCCGGCTCCATTTTTATTTTTTATTTTATTTTTGTGATTTGAGAAATACATTTTTCAATATGTTCCTTTCCCAAAAGCTTTCCCAAAGCTTTCATGTAGGAGTGGGAAATTTAAATTTAATCTCAAGAATACATTGTCATCTGAAATATTAGATTGGCCTATTATCTGAATTTTGGACCACAGATATTCCATGACCGCATTATGTGTATATTATTCTGTTAAACAGGTCAAATGACCCTGTGTAGCGGTAAGCCATCCCAGCAAACACACAAGGTCAATAGGACGTTCTAATAATGTCTATATCACATTGCTTGGTCCAGAACCACTCTTGCACGTGTGGTGGATGTACAAAATAGATTCACTGTCTGAACATCTGTCAAGAAATTTTTTATTTCATCTTATTTATATTTTATGGTTTATTGTAATGGGCTTTGCATATGTGTTAAAAAGACACTGAAAAAAACGTTGATTCTGGGCTTTATAAACATTCTTTTAAATGTATGTTTCTGACATAATGTGAATGCCAGTATAAGATGTCTAAAAGACGCCTTTCATTCTGGCTTCTCTGTTTTTTGAACGTCTGGCAAAGACTGCAAAGGCGTTATATTGACGTCTTTTAGACGTGTGGGATAGAACTTAAGAGGATGGTACAATGTACCTTTTTCAAATGCCCCTAGAGGATGAATAAAGTTTTCTGAATCTGAATCTATATGATACATTTGGGTTACTGAAGCCAAAAATGCATTGTTAGAGGGCATTACAAACCACAGATCAGCCAAGTGAAACATACTCAACAAGCAAATGTGAAACAGTCTAGATGTAGATCAGAGGGAATATATAGGTAGTCGGGGACAAGCAAAGGAGTAAAATTCACATTGGGACCGGCACATAACACAATTCATAGCTTGACACAAATAAGCAGCAGAAAGTCATACACACAAAAGTAACTTGCACACAAAGTCTCTAAACACATCAACTGAGTTAGCGCAAACACAAGCTAGCAAGCAATCGAACACATGTTCGGTAGCACTGCTGCCTCACAGCAAGAAGGGACCTGGTTCAGTCCTAGGGTCTTTTCTGTGTGAAGTCTGCATGTCCTCCCCATGTCTGCACGGGTTTACTTCAGGTACTCTGGTTTCCACAGTCCAAAGACATGCATGTTAGGTCAATTGGTGCCTCCTAAGGGGGTTCTTAGTGTGTGACTGTGTGTGTGACCTACAATGAATTGGTTGTTCCTGCCCTTGCACCCAGAGTTGCAGGGTGGATCCGTGACCCCGTGTGGATTAAACAGAAGATAATGAATGGGTGGATGGACGGTGTTAAGACCTCGGTCTTTAAAGTGAGCTGAAGTTGATCAGGTGGCCGGTAATTGGTTTTTACCTGTAAATATGCAGTTGGCTATGATTCCTGTGAAGCTTTGTACAATTAATGCAGATCAAAGTCAATCTCTCGTTCCATATTATGATGAATAGAAAAAGAATCAGATTAGAAATTCTAAAGCACAGTAAAATACATTGGCACTATACACATTTACTGCTCTGCTAGTGTGCTATAACTCCATCAGCAGTGTGAAACTGCTGAAACAGTAGTCACATTTAACAGATTGCTGAGAAAGAGAAGGTTTCCAAGGGGCTGATACGGGTGTTACACGTAAAAGGCTGTTTTACCTTACACAGCAGTTGTACATTTACTCCTTCGGTCCATAACCGTATGTCTTCTTCCCTGCTAGGATTCAGTCATTTCACAGCAGAATGCTTATAAAAACCTAAGCGTGCTTATCAGAATTTCTCTAGCAAGGTTTTTTTAATCTTTTGCAAATTAATTTACAACGGCATGAGACAAAAGAATGTGATCATGTAGATATAATAGCCAAGAACATGCCTAGATTTTGGGACATAACTGTAAAGTCGAGCACTGAGGTTGAACAACAAATCCTGGATCACTGCTGGCATTCAGATTCATCTCAAAGGTATCTGATCTCAGCTGGCAAATCATTTCTTTATGGACTTTGTTTTGGACTGCAAGGCAGAAAGTATTCCACGCTTCATACATAAACCTTGAACAGTGAGTGTGGCTAAAATAACATTAGAAGGGTTGCCTACATATACTGCTCGCAAAAATTAGGGGACGTTTCATTATACTAATTTTTTGTGAGCAGTATATTTATTGTAGTATGGAGCAATTGTATACTATAAGCTAAGAAGTGATGGGTAAACATCAGACGTAGTTGCCAATTCAGTCTAGTTAAATTAACTAAGCTGGCTAATGTGTGTTCAATCTGTTCCTGACTCAGCTCCTTCTGTCTCGGGAACACAATCTGTTCCTATCAGCTCCTTCTGATTGTGAAGTGGCAAGAAGGTTTTATTGTTAGGTTAATTTGGTCACATTGTAAATATTAGATGTCTAAGAACTGTGTCTAATAGGTGTGTTCTAACTTCTCGGTTTTAAAAATCAGCAAACCAACATGCTACTGTTCAATATACACTGTAGGAACAAAAGTATTGGGGCATGCCTCGGAGCCACTGAATTCAGGTCTGTCATTCAGTCCCATTGTCATGTGTATAAAATCAAGCACCTAGTCATGGATTTTGCCTTTACAAACATTTATCTACGAAAGAGTCAATCTAAGAACTTCATTGAATTGAGTGTGGTACTCTAATATGACGCCACAGTTACAGATAGACAGTTTGAGTAATTTCTTCCCTCCTAGATATTCCACTTTTACCTGTGAGTGGTATTGTTGAAGTGGAAGCGTTTAAGTACCACAGCAACACATAATGGCAATCCGCATAATGTGAGAGTGGGGTTACCAAGCACTGAGGCGCACAGTGGATAAAGGTCATCAACACTGCTAATTCAATATCTGCTGGGATCCAAACCTCCTCTGGCATTAACATCAGCACAAGCCCTGTTCGTGTTGAATATAGTGATGGAAAGCACGCCAACACTGGACTGCAGTGGAAATGTATTCTGTTGAGTGAAGAATCACATTTGGAGAAAGCCAGAAGAAATGTACCTGTCTGACTGCATTGTGCCAGCTGTAGTTTGGTGGAGGGGGATAATGCTGTGGGGTTGTTGTTGATGGACAACTATATATTCCAGCTTTGTGGGAATAGTTTTGGAAAGGCCCTTTCCATAAAGGCATGGCTGGGTAAATTGACTGGCCCACCTCACCTATCACCTCAAACCCTTCAAACACTTTTGGCATGAACTAGAAGGGAGAAATGCCCTCTTATCCTAGATCAATGTGTTCTGGTTGAATGGGCAAAATCTCTGACATACAAAGTCCAAAATCTTGTAGAAAGCCTTCATAGACCCTGGTGCGTCTGGCCTGCAATCACAACAAATAATTATAGCTTACAACCTGCTTTATTTCATCTGCTGGAGGCCTTGACCTATTTCAAATATTAAACAAGTTTCAAAAGACTAATTTCAAAGTACCTTATGCAAAAGATCTGTTGACTCTTTTAAAGAACCTAACCGTATGCAATATCTGCTCATTCATATAGCCTTTTAAAATGAATTGGAAAAGATGTAACATTTAAAAGCATTCAGGCATGAAAACTTTATCCCATGAAACATGGTGGTGGTAGTATGATGATTTGGACCCATTTTGCCTTATCTGCGTTTTGTGTCTTGGTCCTCCCAAGGTTTTTTCCTTACAATATTTAGGGACTTTGTCCTTGCCACTGCAACCCTAGGTTTGCTCAATTTGGGATTGGCCTTAGATAACTGAAGATGATAAAATTCACAGCAGCTTTGAGGCAGTGCTCCATTGTAAAAAGTGCTATAGAATTTGACTTTGATTTGCACAATCAGATGTTGGTCATGTAATGCTGAAGTCGTACAACAGAAAGACTACATTCTGTTTGCCTTGTGGTGAAAGCAGCAGAGCAGACAAACAAGCTACGGCTGAAATCCCTCGGTTCCAAAGCTTGTCTGATCCAATAAACGCACTTCCCACCAGGTTCACAGAAATAACTCATCCCTTATAAAGCTCAATTCTTTGAGCTGTCAAGAGCAAGTGAAAGAACCAAATGAAAGGAAATTCAACGCTGAATCACCCAGATGAAAAAAAATATCCTGAATAATTATTAGGTGGTGACAGATAGCTCAGCAGGTGTGGAGGTGGGTGTGGGCAGCTGGTTACATGGGTCCCATCAGTATACAAAAGAAAGGAACACACATTGCATTGTGTCAACAGCTATTGTTATCCGTTTGTGTCTCTCTTATACACCACACAAAGCCAAACAACATGGCCTAACTTTTCATTATACACTGGTAGTTTGATACTAAAATCCCACTCATTTTCACCTGAGACATGTTTGTAATTCTTAAGCAGACAGCCATCTGCCATTATATGATGGTAAATGTTGATAAATCATTTATTCGTGAGTAGTTATAGACCCTGGTATTTTAAACAATAGAAAAAATTCAACACTTCTAGTTCTAGTTCTTCTAGTGTAGTATGAGCAGATAGCTTCATCAAAGCAGCGCTCCTATAGCAACATAACACATAACTAGGCAACTTTATTTGGATTGGACCAACTTTCAATAATTAATTCTTCATAGCATATATTCAACAAGGTGCTGTTCAAGCAGCAAGGTTCAACAGTCTCCTGTTCAACCACAACCCAAAGGTGCGAGATCTGGTGACTGTAGAGGCCATTTGAGTACATTTACATTTATATTTACGGCATTTAGCAGACAGCCTTATACAGAGAGACTATCAACTGATACAGTCTTACAATCCAAGCAATTGTGGGTTAAGGGGCTTGCTCAAGGACCCAACTGTGAACAGCTTGAACCCAGTTGAATTTGAACCCTGGACCTGGACCGCTAGGCTACCACAGTCCCGAGTACAGTGAACTCCTTGTCATGTTCAAGAACAATTTGAGATGGCATGTTATCCTGCTGGACGTACTAATCAGACGTTGGTACCCTGTGCTCATAAAGTGATAAGCATGGTCAGCAACAAGACTCAGGTAGTCTGTGGTGTTTAATCGAACCTCCGTTGCTATTAATGGACCCGAAGTGTGCCAAGAAAAATATCCCTCACAGCATTACACCAGCCATTAGTTCAAGGCAGGGTTTATCCTTGCTTCCATATTGTTTACACCAAATTCTGCCAATACAAGTCACATGTCACAGCAGATATTGCATATTGTGCCTACTGTAGCCTCGGTTGGCTGTTTTGTTCAGATGCTCTTTTGCATAAAGTGGTGGAAACAAGTGGCTTTTTGAGCTATTGTTGCCTTTCTCTCAACTTGAACCAGGCAGACATCAATAAGGTATTTTGCCCAGGAAAATGCTGCTCACTGGTATGTTCTCTTTTGGGGCCATTTTCTCTACAGCCTAGCGATGGCTGTGCATGAAAATCCAAGTAGATCAGCAGTTTCCTAAATATAGGAAAATAATATATAAAGCAGCCACTCTAGCATCAATAGCCACGCCACGTTCAAAGTCATTAAATTACCGTTCTTCCTTTATTCTGATGCTTGGTTTGAACTTCAGCAGGTTGAGAGGATAAATGCACTGTGTTCCTGCCATGTGGCTAGCTGATTAGCTATTTGCATTAACAAGTAGTTGAAGAGGTATACCTAATAAGGTGGCTAGTTTCATGAACTCTATTTTGTCTGCATGCAGAGAACTACAGACACTATAAGCCAATAGTCAGCAAACTATATCTAGAACATATTCCAGGTTTTGTTTGCAGACATCTTACATACTGTCACATATTGGAACACATGTTGTTGCATTTCTAAAGTAAAAATATTTTAATATGGATATAAAATCTGCTGTTACTCCAACCTACTACGATATTGTTTATTTTAAAACATGATACTGCTAACATACAGCACCACAGCTTTCCTCACAGCTTGACTCCATGTGGTTTTTTCCTTTCACCTGTCACCTGGCTTGCTCCTGCTCCGGGCATTCTGCCGTCTCATCCAAGGCGCTTCTCACACGAAATAAATAAACCAATATGTGTCTCACAGCCTCTAACTCAAGCGGACAGCATCTCCTCTGGGAGCAGACGACTCTTTGTTTTTTTTTCAGCCTCTTTTTGAAACAGTGTGATTTGTGGGGGAGAAAACATTGTGTCTGTGAAGGAGGGAGGAAGTGGCTATGCGATACGTATCCTCATGCCGCCTGGGTTGTAAAACTCATTTTTAATGTGCACCTAGGTATGTGGCAATCGATAAATATCGATTAAGAGATACAGACACAAATCAAAGACCCCCTTCGAAGAAGATGTTGGATGTGTGAAGGTGTGTGCTCTTCCCTGCTGCCCAAGCAAAGTCGCTCTTATTCAATTTCAGTCATGATATGAAATATGATTACGTCTTAAGCCAATTCCACAGCCCACAATCCACTCTACCTGTGCATTTCTATATTTCAGTCTCTCAAGAGCTTGTGTTCAATTCGTCTGATCACATTAGACAAATTGTGAGCAGTTTAATTAAAACTGCTATCACAACATAGAGCTGGCTACATGATGATATAATGTTGTTATGATACTGCAATAATGCATTACAATACATTTCAGAGGGTGGTGCAGTGGCAGTGCTTAGCTGCCGCCTCACAACTCCGAAATCCCCCGTCGATGTGGGTTTTCTCTGGGTACTTCAGTTTCCTCCCACATTCCAAAGACGTCTGTTAGGTTAATTGTTGTTTCTAAAGTGTCTTTATTGTGTGTGAGTGTGTGTAGGAGTGTGTGAGTGTATGTGCCCTGTGATAGATTGGTGCCATGTCCTCCATGCCCTGCCCAGCTGGCTAGACACAGATGAACGAATGAATATGATTAAGTATATTATGAAACTATCGCACTAACTAGCTCCATAAACACAATGCAGCACTTACAGCATAGTTTTAATTAACCACATTTTTTGCTTGGTAATTGAACTGATTATTTCTTGTAACTATCAAAAAGTCATTCAAATGAAATATTGTGGAATATTACACTCATGCTAAGTGGAAAAATTGTCCTGTGGTCTGATGGGTCAATTTTTTTGGAAATCATGGACGTCGTGTGATCCAGGCCAAATTAGAAAAGGACAGTCATCAGTGAAAAATCCAAAAGCCAGCATCTCTAATAGTATGGGGGTTTGTTAGTGCCTATGTCATTGATAGCTTGCACATCTGTGAAGGCACCATAAATGCTGAAAGGTCCATACACGTTTTGGAGCAACATATGCTGCCTTCCAAGCAATGTCTCTTTCAGGGACGTCCCTGTTTATCTCAGAAAGACAATGCCAAGCCACATTCTGCATGTGTTACAACAGTGTGGCTTTGTAGTAAAAGAGTGCAGGTACTAGATTGGTCTGCCTGCAGTCCAGACCTGTCTCCCATTGGTGAATTATGAAGTGCAAAATACAACAACGGAGACCACGGACTGTTGAGCAACTGAAGTTGTACATCAAGCAAGAATGATAAAGAATTCCACCTACAAAGCTCTAACAATTAGTGTTCTCAGTTCCCAAACACTTATTTAGTGCAGTTAAAAGGAAAGGTGATGTAACATGGCGGTAAGCATACCCCTGCCAACTGTTTTTGGAACGTGTTGCAGAGATCAAATTCACAATGAGTGAACATTTGCAAAAAAAACAACAAAGCTTATCTGTTTGAACATTAAATATCTTTTCTTTGTAGTGTATTCATTAGAATATAGGTTGAACGGGATTTGCAAATTATCCTTAAATGGTTTTATTTATGTTTTACATTACGCCCCAGCTTAATTGGGATTGGGGTTGTATTATACGTCACATGAACGTGCTAAAGCCTGTGCTAAAGCCTGTGCTAAAGCCTGTGATAAAACCTGGTGCCATCACACCTCCTTTTTTTCATTTCATCAAAAGCAACATGAAGGAAATTGACTGAGGTACTGTTAATATGTCAGTATCAGATACCAGAGCTCTCATCAATTTACATAATACTGAACAAACAGTTTATTACTGCATTTCTCCATTTTAGCTATATAAAATAGTTTTGTGCAAATGATTGGCAAGCATGGTCATTTTACAGCTAAAGTAAATTAAGGAACAAACCTGAACATTACATATACTGCTCACAAAAATTATGAGGTATTTAAATATGGGCTATATCATTTGGAAGTATCCCCTAATTTTTGTGACCAGTACGTTTTTAAATAAAATACTAAAAAGAAAAAACGTCTTTGCACGTGCCAAGTGCCGTTATTACTAAGTTTGTTTTTGGTTTTGATTTTTACATGCATGCATTAAAATGTAAAGCAGCACATTGCTGCAGTGCTTAGCGCTGCCTACTCCCAGCTCCAGAGACCCAGGTTCATGCAAAGTCCACCTGAAATTTGCATCTTCTCACCATTAATGCATTGGTTTTCTCTGGGTACTCCGTTTTTCCTCGTCCCACAGACATGTTCGCTCAACTGAGGGTTTGTGCATGTGTCCTGTGTGGGCTGGTGCCCTCTGGATTAAGCGTTTATGAGAGGGTGCATTAAATTTAGCATAAACGTCGCATTTATGTCTGGTCCGAATTCATAAACTCAGTCTACTAGAATGCTGTATTATCTCAAATGAATTCCAACAACCTACTCTCGCTGACCACTTGATTATGTACACCTAATCACCTGTCCAACTGTTTGTTAACACAAATATCTATTCAGTCACAGATTTTTTACAGATTGTGTTCCGAAAAAAGATAAAAATCCAGTGAGCAGCAGTTCCTCTGGGCAGAAATGCCTTGTTGATGCCACAGGAGAAAGGCCCGAATTGTTGGGCTCATAGATAGGCAGCAGTAACCTCAAGTTGAACTTGAAGCAGAAGGGCTACAGCAGCACAAGATCAGACCAGGTGCTGGTGCCGTCAGCTAAGCACAGGTAACTAAGGTTACAGTACACAGGCTCACCAAATTTGTCACCATAAGAATAAGAGTTGGCTGGTCTCGGGTTCTGTTCGGACATTCTAATGGTAAAATTTGTGCATTTGTAAAAGAGTGCTTCGAGAAAAAACAATGAGTTCATTAATGTCACGAGACAGGATTTACCGGATAACTTCAATGACAATTGAAAGATTCAGCTCAGGATTAGGCTGAGCAAAGTCAAAATAAGATACGCCATCACTACACCGAGTGTTGAGCGTGTTGCTTAAACATGGCTTACTATTTAGTACGCCGAACAGCATTCGGTGTAGCCATGGCGACGGGTGTGAACGCGTACTATTCTAGAGTACTATTTAGCAGAGTACTATGCTGATTACGCCGCAGATTGAAAACAACGCTGCTTGTTTTTGCTACGTCGGGCGTGGCGAAGCTGCTATTGTTACGGAAAGCAGGTGACAAAATAGTCTTTTTGTGACCTCATTTGCATTCCGTTTGCAGAAATGTCTAATTTAAAGGACACTTTGATGCGAAGGAGTTAAATCGTGGATCCTGCCAGATAACTCACCTGAAATGGCACCAGCGCGTTAGCTAAACAGTCTATAATACAAGCCGAGTGATCACATACAAGGTAAATAAACACACATGGAGTTTTAGAGCAACCAGTTTAAGATGTAACACTCCCGAACATACACGGCATCTTTATCGTTTTATGAACGGTTGATGTTTGGTGCGTGGATGTTCTATACGTTGGTCGGAAGCGTCGTTAAAATAAAAACAGAATGAGAAATAAACCATGTGTGAGGTCCTAAACCTTTTAAGCTGCATGGTTTGAGTAAAGAAGAAGCGAGCTCACGTCTCTGAAGCGGTTCCAGTGCTTTATCTTGCGGCTGTACTGAGAGATAGTAGACAGCCATTGCTCGTCCTGTAGGAAATTTCCTCCCGTGTTGTCCGGCTCGTTGTTGCTCTTTACAGAGCCCTGAACTCCGCCGCATCCAGCAAGCAGTAGCAGATACTGAAGCACCACCACATTCCTGGTTCCTGCCATCTGAGCTCGATGTTAAGCCGAAACGGTACTGATGCAGCGGATACGGTAAAGGTGAGGGAGAATGACGAGCTCCTGAGGCGCGAGCTCAGCGTCAACGAGGTGTGTGTGTGTGTGCGCGCGCGCCTGTTAGTGTGTGTGTGTGTGTGTGTGTGTGTGTGTGTGTGTGTGTGTGTGTGTGAGTGTGTGAGAGAGAGAGAGAGAGAGAG
>JAUZST010004171.1:0-16515 GCA_034779995.1 Parotocinclus haroldoi
CAATGGTCTAATATTATATTATACTGTTACTAAAATGATATATGTCATATAACATATTGCTGGTAAAATTACAAACTTGGATTTCCAATATATAATACTTTTCCCACTAATATGAATTCCTATCTCTGTGAGCTTTAGCCTCAGTTTGGCATCCAAAATGAAGCTGTTAGATGCTGCTATTGCTCAAGTATAAGGGAAGGCACATCATATACTTGCCATTGCCTGTAGAAGCTATTTTCTGATTTTTTATACTGCATACAGATTTCATTTATTTTCTGGTTGTGTGCCAATTATATTATTACTATATATATGGTCATTATAGTATTATACTGTGATAGGTTAAAGCTGGGACTACAAATTAGAAAACCTTGAGTTCAAATCATGACTTGTGCATACTGAGTGTTAAGCCCCTGAGCAAAGGTCCTTACCTTGAACTGCTCAGGCCAGTTGTAAGCTATGGATAAAAACAGCTACTAAAGCTAGCAATGCAAAAGTAAATGATGCTAATTGTCCCACTTGGGTCTACCCATGAAAAAGACAAACTAGTTTACCAACAATTAACTATTAGCGGATTAGCTAATTGGTTATGAAAAACACATTACAGTGTAGTTGTCAGCCACTATCAATAAATGACTTTGTGTTTGGATATGCTGAAGCATTATAGTTTTTACAAACAAATATCTGATTTCTTTAAAATATCACAATTTATTCTTCCTTATTTTTATTTTAGTTAAGATATTATTACATGAATTGATCTTTAGGGGATATTTCAAAATAAAATATCCCATATTGAAATATCCCCTAATTTTTGTGAGCAGTGTATAAGGCAGACCCTTTGAGCTTCTCTATCACCACCTTGTGATCCCTTTACCAAGGAGCATCCTTGGGGAAATAATCACTTAAATTAGGTGTCAGACTTTGGTCATTTCCTCAACAAGAATCTGTCCAATTTTATGTCAGAGTTACTCTGGGTCAATTTTCGATATTCCCCAGGTGTTTTTTCATCTCCTTGGGGGGGTTGGGTCATTGCCTGACTTTTGACCATTTTTGCTGGTTTTATGGAGAGGTGTTGTTTCCTACAGCCCTCATGAGACAGTCATGACAGGCATGCTGAAGCAGACGGTCGATTCATCTTTAACTTAGCCCCTGTCTAGAACAACTATCTGATATATTCATCACATTATTGTTACTAAACCAGACAGTCTTGTCTCTTATGAATCACTTCAATCTCTGTGTGCAAGAGACTGTCAAAGGAAGTGCATATGGGGACACAAATTCCAGCAGTGATACAGAGTGTGTGAGTAAGAGGAGCAGAGTGAAAATAAACTATTAGAAAACACTAAGTGGATGCCACTAGTAAAGCTGTGATGGATGCGCTTGTCTGAATTCATTGTGTTCATGGCACTGTGTTTACGTCTGTCAGGATTGATGAGCTCCTCACACGGCACAGGTATTATATCCACATGCAGTTCATAAATTATTTATTTTATTCTTAATTTTTTTTATTATCACTCATTTTAATGTATAGGGCAAGTCAAAAGTCACAGCTTTTTATTTCAGAAACAAAAGGGAAAATGACAATACCCCAGCAAGTAATGGGTTCGGGTGATGTTTAGGGCTATATCCAGAACATGGCCACCATCTTGAAAGCCACTATATTAGACCAACGGCAAGTTTTTTTTAACAAAGAAGACCAGAATTGTCACAGAAATCGATTGCTGCATTGTTGCAGTTTTGCAATATCTATTGTGGTTCAAAAGTTATCGAAAAAAAAATGTCAAAAACTTTTGTTGTTCATTATAGGTAAGTAAGGATAAAATTGGCAAGTCTGGTGTCTGGGGAACACAGCTGCTGTATCATAGCCTTAGACTTCAACAACCGACTTCCAGAAAGACCACCAATTTCACACAGCACTGCTGCATCCCTCATGACCAAATTTAGAGAAACCGGGACTGTGGATAACAAGCCACGTACGTAGTGGTTGTCGAAGACCACCACCGACAAATAAACCTCCACAATTCAGCATGCGACATGTCTTGCGTCTTTTGACTCATCCTGTACATAAATGCAGGTTTAATATATTTGGCATATAATACCAACAGCCTGCTAAAATGTTTGCTCATATTTCTGGGAAGCTACATTTCACCAAGCTTGCACTATAAAACCCTGTTTTATCAGCTGGTGCAGGCTGCCGTCTGTATGCAACAAAACACAGACCTTGTGGATCAGAGAGATTCAAAGCAATAAGGCTAAGTATGCAGCTATTGGATGGACTTTAATGAGTCAAATCCGTAAAGTCAAATGCTGTCCTGCACTCATGAAGTAGCACAGTCTCTGTGGCTCTCATCAATAGAAGCGGGTTGAAAAACATTAGAGATTCACAAAGTGCTCTGGTGATGGGAGTAGCAAAAAGACAATGTTGAAAGTTCCTTTTAAGCTCAAAGACATTTCTGGCACTTTTTTCAAAGCCACATCATGATGCAATACAGGAAAAGGGTGGTGACACTAGAGTATAATTCAGCTGCAGTTCTAAAATTAGTAAAGACGTGGTGATGGTGGAGCAAGGGAGTAGCTGCATGCAAACGCACTGTCCTAAGTTTCAGGAAAGGAAACAAACCATTTCCAGAGCAGCAGACAGGAACCGGCTGGAGGGCACCTGTCTCACAGAGACACTGTGGATTTACAGCTGCTGCTCTGTCGGAGAGAGAGGCCGCCGTCTCTTATGATTAATTATAGGAAGCGTCAGCAAAAAGAAGAGCACTGGTTACTAATGCCATGCACTTGCTATCTTTCCATTGCTACATATGTATATTGAGAGCCAGCTGTGTGTTGTTTTGCATTTAGTTTGTTTGGGATCTGCCCTTGAGGACAAGGCCAATGCATAATAATCACAAAATAAATTATGGAAAACCATCTTAAGGGATTTATCTTTGGTTTAATAGGTTTTGCTGATCTGAGTCTGGGGTATCTAATTACAGAAACCACAATAATTAATGGACACATTTTTTATGTACTTGGTTAATGCATTTAAGGCACAGGTTAGGTCCCATTGGGCTAGAAGCTGGTGGGCACTGAAACTAGGAGGTTTGAGCTCTTTTTTTCAATATTCATACTTGCAGCCATGCACTCCAATTGTGTGAATCCCTGCTCAGGCTGTAGGGCATCTTATTCATCAAATATTCCTCTGCGCAAGTGCCTATGAGCTACCCATATTCACACTTAATGGATCCCACTTGCAAGCTCACATCAGAACCAGTGGTGTATTGGTTGATAAGAAGAAGCGATACACTTGAGTAATTTTAAAAACTAGATACATTTTAAAAAGTTTGTCCCAGCACATTTTCTATAATGCAAAAATACTTGCTTTGAATATAATTACGTATTAAAAGTGCTATCGTGTACTGTAGTGTGTCATGTGATTTATTTTTAATCAAGATTAGGTTAACGCAGCAGTCATAGGAATACGACGGAGTCAGACGTAAAAGCAAGTAGTGCTTTATTATGTACAGTGCACAAACACAGCGACAGGGTGAACAGTATTTACACGGTGATCGGTATGAAAAATGAAATGGAAAAAGGAAGGACAAGGAGTATAAAGGAAATAAAAGGCAAACACGGGGAAAGGCAAATGAAAAAGTGAGGGCGAACATTCAATTAGAAAAAACATCTTGCATACTATAGTCTTTACCTCTCTCCAGGCTCACAAAGAGTCCAGACGGCCCATGCCCCCTTTGCAGTCCAGCCATAGGGTCCCTGAAATCCCATACATAGCTTCAGGAAAGGCCAGGGAGGCCGGAACTTCCGCAGCCACCGCATTAGTAACAGGAACGGCCACCGCTTTACGTACAGCATTAAGGGCTGGGTCATCGTTGCTTCGGGCCTGGCGAGTTCTGTCTTGGGTCCAGGTGAGAGAACGACCTCAGGGGCTGGAATGTCCACATGCTCAGGTATGGAGACGGCCTCCGGGTCCGGAGCAGAAACAGCACCGGGGGCAGAGATCACCGCTGCTTCAGTAGCTGGGGCACCTGTGGTCCCAGTAGTCACAGCAGCCAGGGCCTTGTCCTCCCGTCCCAGTACTTTGAGGAGATTTTTGGCGACTTCCTCCATGTGGCATGCCACGTCCTGGAAATAGTGAGCTTTGAAGACGGGCTGTGCCATAACAGCAGGCAGGGTGATGGGAGGGAAATTCACTTAGCTCACTACGTCCTTGGAGGCCGGTTCTTCTGTCACGCAGCGCCGGGTGAACACTGCGTTCATAGGAATATGGCAGAGTCGGACATAAACACAAGCATAGTGCTTTATTATATACAGTGCACAAATGCAGCGACAGAGTGAACGATATATACACGGTGAAGAAGGGAGAAACTAGGCAAAAGGTTAGAGAGAGAGAGAGAGAGAGAAAGGAAAGGCGAGAGCAAACAGCATAGAAAGAAACGAGATAAAGGGAGCACGGGAACTCTATGAAAAGACGAGAACTGGCAAAAAAGCAGCGACAGGTAAAGGTTTAAGTAGGGGAAGAAGAGTGGGTGTCGGCACCCAGAGTATGGGAGGTGCCCGGGAGAAGGCAGCCAGGTGAGATTGCCTGAAAGCGATCTCTTCCTGACAGTTTAAGCATGCACAATTTATCATACATTGAAGTTTGAAAAGCTATGACATTTATGCACTCACCAGACACTTTTATATGTACACCTGTTAAACTGCTTATTAATGCAAATATCTCAATACTTTGAGGTATATAGACATGGTCAAGAAGGCCCGCTGATGTTCAAACCTAGCCTCTGTATAGGAAATGGGCGATTTATTAGGCGTGGATACATGGCATGGATGTTTCTGCAATGCAAGCTGTATTTCAGTATTTCAGAAACTGCTGATCTACTGACAAAATATCCTTTGAGCAGTTTTCTGGGCAAAAATGACATGTTCATGCCAGAGGTCAGAGGAGAATGGTCAGAATAGAAAGACAACATGTGGTGTTGTAATGAGATCAACATTCTTTGGTCTGTCTGCGATTTTATTGTTTTGGCCAATTAGTGCGTATATGATGATTGGTCAAAAGCAGACCCACACTAAAATATTTATTTGGACCGCCCTTAGCTTTAATCACAATGCATATACACCATGGCATTGTTTTGGCAACCTTATGTAAAGTCAGAAAATGTATTCTTGGCCAGAACTGCATTACTTTTTCGGCCAAGATCTTGGATCGAACCGCCCCACAAAGTCATCTCCAGGACATCCAAAGTACTTTTAATATGTTTAAGGTCAGGACACTGTGGTGACCAATTTCATGTGTGAAATTGATTCATCATGTTCTCAGGACCACTCTTTCACAGTCTCAGATCCAAAAATCTTAGCTTTCTCACTTTGGACTATACCGTACTATACAAGAAGGAAATAATCCATTGATGCATGATTATTTAGTATATTCAGGTATTCAGTTGAGGTAATATTGCATTGCCACATTACATTCCGAAGTCTAATCCTGACCAGCTGAAACAACCCCAGATCATAACACTGCTTCCAGAAGCTTTAAGGTTGCGTCATGCACCTTCCTTTTTACTTTGACCCGTTGCTCTGACATAGAGTAAATCTGGACTTATCAGGCGACATTGCTTTTTTTATTGCTCCAGAGGCATACTGTTAAGCTCTCTAGCAAACGGAAGCCTTTATTTCTGAATAACCTCTATAAATAGTGGTTTTCTTATGGCCACACAGCTATTTTAGTTCCAGTCCTGTAAGCATTGTACAGGCGGAACTGCCCTTACTTACACTATTACACACATACATGTGTTCTGCTGCTGTTGCTGTTGTTTTTTTTATTATGATTCAGCTTGATCAAATGCTTAAGTGATCTCCAATTACTATATTTCATATTTTCCCCTACCACATATCTCTTTCAGCACTGTTCTTGAAGGTTTTAGTAATGTGTAGGGCAATTTTTAACACAATTCAAGCTAGCTAAACATTTAAATGTACCAACTGAAAGAAAATAAATGACTGCTGGTTGGTTAAAACATGACTTTATTTGAGAGGACTTTGGAAGGACTTTTGTATACACCTGACTCAATAATGTACAAACAGTTATGTAATGCTAATATAGCAATGATGATATGGACTTGAGCACTTGACTATGGACGACTCAATTTGTAGACTTACTAGCAAAGTGCCGGGCTTGTCATAAAATTCAAAGGGAGTCAAGCAGATTCAGCGTTGGAGTAAATGTGTCAGCAATCGGTAACCAGCGTAACACACAACAAACGCTCAGTATGGTTCTCTGATGGTTCTTCTGACCGGCAGAAGCTCGGGGTTTAAATCCCAGTGGAGACGGGCCTCCTCAGATCCCGATAAACTGCATTAGAGAAAATAAACACACTACACCACACTACACTTTCTCTAGTACAGTACATTTTATTTATATAGTGTATTTTATCTCAAGTTTACTTTACAAAAACAGGGCAATAATGAAAGTAATAAAGGGCAAGGACTTTAAATGTAATCAGCAATATTTATACTTAATACAAGATGTTACTGGTAGTCAATTTGGCAGATTAAGTGTAAGGGTGATGTGCCCGCATTTTCTCTTACATGTAAGCACTCTTGCTGGAGAGTTCTGCATATTCTGGAGTTTGTTTTTTAGCCAGGATAACAGTTACGATAATCAGCATGGAAGAATATGAAATCATGAACCAATGTTTTGTCATTGCCAGTAATGAGTAATAGCTTGAGGCGGGCAAAGTTAAAAGATGAAAACAAGCAGATTGGGTTAATGACTTCATGTGAGCATCAAAGCTGAGTGAGTAATCAAACAGCACTTCAAGGTTTCACACAGCTATTGAAGGTCTCTTAGAAACTTGTCAAAAGTGATGTTGAACTTCTAATTATGAGGTTCTTGGACCTTACTTAGTTTGCTATGCTCAGTTTTATGCATGTTCAGTTTTATGTATATTTAGTTAATTCATTTGTTTTATATGGATTAGATCCTTGAGGGACACCTTGGGTAAGAGGTGTAGAGAATGATCTGTGTTTACCAATAGTAGTAGTGTCTGTATGTCTGTGAGACGTGGACAAAACCAAGCTTTGGCTATTCCTGAGATACCAGTGTAGGAGAGACAGAATGAACTACTTCATTATTTATTGTGTCCAGCTTGGCAGAGGAGGAGAAGAATCTTAATGGTGCTTGGAATGTTAACTGCTATCAACATCATTAGGTCATTTACAACTCTTAATAATTCAGATTCAGTTTAATGTTGAGTATAGAACCTCAATGAAACAATCCATAGAAGGTGTTTTCTAGGCCAAATGATTGCAGTCGAGCCACTACCACATTTTATATGACTTTACTTAAGAAAATCAGGTTGAAGATCTGTAATTTGTAAGGCATGTTAAATCAAGTTAAGGTTTAGTGAGAATGTGTGACAGCAACTGTTTTAAAGGCAGTGCAGGCATAGCCAGACAACAAGCATGCGTTTATTAAATTAACTTTATTAGAAGTCAGGGTCAAGCTGACATTAGGAAGAGGTAGCCTTTATTATCAGAAAGGGAAACAGAAAGGGAATATATTGTTAAAGTCACCAAATAACAAAGTAAGATACTACAAATATAAAAAAATATAAATTTGTACAATATCACTTCTATCCATATTAAAACATGCTTTCATTCACCTTCCTAAGCTTCTATAGTGCACAGATTGGTTTGTTTTACTGAAATGGCAGAGTGCTTGCAGACCATGTTAATTAGTAAAGCAACAGGAGTGCTATGTGGAAATACTTTGGCTTCGAAGCTGATAAGGAAATAAACAAGCTGGCAAGAATGGACTGCAAATAAATTCAAATGAATGGGGGAATTGAGATTTTATTGGGAAAAAAACACGGTGATCTACATTTGATAAACTATTTTACTGGGTCATTGATCTTTTTTTTGTCTATGTGAAGTAAATTGCAAAAATTCACATTTGTCAAGCATGGATTTAGACTATTTTCCATGCTCAATGTGTTGAAACGTTCCATTATAATTTAATGTATGTGAAATGTGCAGAATCTTTTTATGTTGTGAAAATGTATTTCTTTTCTGTCTGTGTTTTTTAGGTTTTCTTTTGCTCAAGGTTAAAACTCAGCTCATTCTTTTAACACTGAAATAAATAGGTAAATAGTGCATATTTAAATTCTTACAATTGGTAGTCATTGAGAAAAATGTAACAAATTAGCAAATGAAAAATAGTGAGACACTGGCAGTGTGCTTTCAATATAAACGGATATGGATATACTCAAACACAAAAAGAATATAGTACAGAGGTTAAACTTAGTTTTATATATAAATATAAATACTAGATAAATAATAGAATATTAATGCAATGTAGTATTAATATACATGTAATATATCCGTAAATGTTAATCTAGAAAAAAGACCTTTAAAATGAAATAATCACAGTATCTGACTTTGGGAATGAAAATGGTTTTGAATCTAAATTGAAATCCTCAGTCTCATAAAAAGCCTAATAGCTAGACCATTACCTTTCCATTTAAATAGGGTTTAGACAAATAATTGCATACAGCATGTTCAGAAAAAAGTAGTCTACTGCCTATTGCAGGAGAATGTCAAGGTTGTTTGGGCAATCATATCATTGATAAGTGAAGGTCTACTAGTTCTGGAGTGACAGTTCAAGAGAATTAAGTTAGGGTGGACGACAGCTGCTTTGCTAGCCAAAGGGTTTGAATCAGTCATTCTTTGAAGTGGACAGAGATGTCTGTGATTAATTCCAACAGCAGGTATGGTGATCTACCATGAAATTTTATCACATGATCACAGAGTGGCAGTTATACCCTCAGGAGCCTGGTGGACAAAATGTCATCAAATGGGATCTGTAGATATACAATGGGCAATAAGCAACACCAACTGAGCAACATGTATTAGATCCAGTGTGCACAGATATGTGTGGGAGTTGGGACATTTAATCTGACTAGCACAATATGTGAGCTGTATGAAACCAGTACTTGGCACCGTAAGTAAAGTTCATATACAGACAGTGTAGACACAGCATCATGATAACTGATGATCCTTTCTTGTTTTGAAATAATCAGGAAAACAACAGGAAACAAATCCAGAGAAAATGTCTAAAAGCTGAAAAGAGGCTAAATAAAGTTCGTTTGGAATAGGTCTAGAGAATAATATGACAAAATAAACAATGCACAAGTGAAGAAAGGTGAGCAATGACATCACAATATGCACAATGTACTCTTGACTGAAAGAGGAAAGTTAGAGAGTGTTTTGTTATCTGTGTTCAATCTCCCCTTAATCAACAAGATAAAAGTCCCCAGTGGGCATGTATTTAATTTAGAGTTCTATGAAGTTAATACTGCATGCTATTAAGTTCAGTTAGTACAAAAATATATTGCTAGAAGATTAAGCATTTGTCATTGTTTGGGCTCCTAACCCTTCTCAAGGGAGCCAAATGAACTGGAAGGAGTGAATGTAAGTAAGTATTTGACAGCTTCCTGTGAAGGGCGATTAAGAATGGATGGCAAAATGCCAAGCACCTGCCTTTGGAGAGAGATCACTCCATATAAGGCATGTTTACTCTCAAACAAAGTCAAGAGGAATTAGACTAGGTCTTAAAAGAATAGGAATTAAGACAGGATTTGTAAGCTTTTATATGTTGTACATATTTAGACTATTATATTCTAAGATATTTTTTAAACCATTAAGGCAGAGTTATAGATGTTTGACATGTGGACGCCATCCGTGTTTCAAAATGCAGGTTATGTGGTGTTGTTGAAAGCAGGAGGTAAACGAAGATCTAGTTGGCAGGTGCAGATCAGATCAGAGAGAAAACAGAAGTACTGCGTCTCATTTAGGTATAGTTTTTTTCAGTAGTTATTTTTTTGCTTTTACAGTCAGTACTCCCATATCTGTATGGATTCAAGCAAAACAGTCCAAATTCCCAGAAAGTTCATGCAAATAAAGTGATGTTCAGGCATACGCTGCTGTAACACAATTTCATGGATTTTTAGTTCCTCTCTAGTTAATAAATGTCTTTCAAGGGTGTAATTATCTGCCACTTTTGCCAGGTTTCATTAGTACAAGTGATATGACAATGAACCACTATTGAGCATAAAGTATCACAGGGACTGTCTCAGTTATCACGCTACCAGAGTTGCTGCCAGACTCTGCCAGTAATAAAATATGCACAAATGTTGGCCTGCATTTGATTATTCATAATTGGCATTACAGACTCATACCAAGTTCCCTTCATTTTTGTTAAACAGGTAAGCTATTTCATTTAATCAATCTACTGTAAATGAATGCTGCAAGGCAGCTGGACTGCAGTACTGATATCTATAGATGGTGCAGTAGCTCAACCAGTTAGGTATTTTACAAAATGTCAGTTGCCCAGCTATAATGTAGTGAACAATCTTGTGGTTTGAGTCACTGGCAATGCTCTGGATTGCTAATCAGAAGGCTGAGAACTCAAATCCTGGCTCTACCAGACTTGTCACATTTTAGCCTGGAGCAAAAATCTTACCCTTTACCAGCTCATCTCACTTTTAAACTGCTTAAAAGCAGATTTCTTATTCATAACATAAGAAGTCTGAATTGGTTCTTTGTTGCTGCACATTGGCTTTTGTTTTTTTGTATAGCTTATGTTTTAAATGCCTTATTGTTTGGGTTTTTCTTGCTGCATACTAGTACCATCCATTCAGGCTTCTGCTCATCATCAGTAAGCACTTTATCTTATCAGACTAGCAATAAGCCCATAACCTTTTTCACAAACACTGAGGAAAGGGTGGAATACACCTAGATTTTGATATTTTGTTATTATTTCAATGTTTTTGTTCTGATGAGCATGACAGGAACAACTCTAGACATGTTGCCAATTCCTTATTTATCATTATTTATTTATTTTTTAGCAGTATAGTTATAGTCGGGGCTGCATAGACTAGTCGACTAAAACATTCAGTCACCATGGGATGTTGTAGTTGACTAGTTGGACTGAGAAAACAGTACCAGGGATGCAAGAAAAAGGTAATAAATGCAGCTTTTCTTAAAAACACTATTCCTATTAAACTTGCAAAGCTGGCATTAAGTGAAAAGACCCTGAAACATATAAACACAACAGTGTTCATACTGCTACACATAATACAATACATATTTAAAATAGAATATTTACAGGGTGTGTCAAAAGACACAGGATATGTCACGTGCTGTGTCACAGACTTTTCGCAAAGGCTGCTAAAACCATTATTGAGGTTTCTTCATTGGTAGTGGTTTTTGGACGAACACTATGTGGCTTGTGGTCCACATGCCCAGTTTTTCAGAATTTGGTTATGAGAGTTGCATCAGTGCAGTGTGAGACTGGTGGACTTTCAGGATGCTGGTTGTTGAAGTCTGCGGCTATAATACAGAAGCTGCATTCCATCAGAATCATCAATGCCATCTTCAGTTCACTTGACCTGTGATGAACAACAAAAGTTTTGAACTTTTTGTAATGATAACTTTTTCCTACAGGATCCGGCTCAAATTAAGCACTGCACAGTTGTATTATCTTGTACATTCATTTATTGTCAACTTTTAAAAGTGCAGCCTAAGGAAGCACTCAAGCTGGAATTTTAATTTAGAGACCATGTATGTCTGTTACTTCAAATACTATATGACACATTCTTTGCTTTTTCATTCAGCATTTAACTGTGCCAAAATAAGGACCTTCAGAGATTCTTCTTTTCGTTGGCCATGGAAAACATGATTAGAAGTCGACTAGTAAAAAATATTAGTCACATACTCACTAATATATAGAGAAGTGATTTTTTTAGAGACTGCTTCAAATGCTGAATCAAGGAATGAATTACCATAAACTACAACTTACATCATAACAGTCAAGTACCACCAAATCTTTGTCAAAATGCCATTAGAAAACTACAGCACAATCAATTACAGGACACGTTTTAAGCTGCTAGCTTAACACTGCCATCCCCAGCCATATGGAAACATTGAAAACTATCAGAAATCAGAAATGATGGAGAACCAGACCTCTTTTGCTTTCCGGTATAATAACCTTAACTGACTTATTTTTGAATTGTAAAATTCACACAGTGAGTCACATTTGAACAGTAGTTGTAACGTTACACCCTGTAAATGACACACCCTCTTGCCACAACAAAAAGCAAGTGATGGTATGTTATTCACAGTTGATTTAGCAAATCCAAATAACTTTGAGAGGCAGCAATGCTCACTAATCCTTTGCCTGCTTCAAAGCAGGCATCTCTGTGAAGGAAGACAGGAGCCTGCAGCAGTCGCTGTACGGAAAATCTGGCTAAGCATAATTGATCTCAAAACTCTGCATCTATAAGTAGAGGAATACTACCAGTGCCATATGTTAGAAAACATATAGAGAGTTTAGTTACCTGGCTATGTGGTAATGCTGAAGCACAGCAGAGGCATGACAATGGACTACCCATGACAATGGGTAGCTGCCACCGCCATGCTACCCAACTTATAGTGTAGCACATGTAATACATGGGGGGAGGATGCATGTGAGTAATGAACAGAATGAGTAATGCAGAGAAAAGGAATACCAATCTGCATTCCACACACCATTTCTATATGGGTTGATGGAGACGAGGGGCTTCTTGGGGTTTGTGAATTTTTGTCATGTCATAAAACCAAAACTTAACCAAACTTTAAATACCTGGATGTGCATATGCATGTGACATATGCAAATGATTACAAATTTTAGAGCACAATGATGGGTTGAGATGGGATATATTGGGTAAAATTGTACAATTGAATGGAGCCTGGTTAGAGATACACTATACAGAAGTAACCACTGATAGCTTTCTTGTGCTGTCTTTTACTACCTCGTGGCAAGACAGAGTGTTTAATCCAACCACACCTTTAATCATTGATCATTGATTTAATCAATACAGCATATACTAACACACCACAACCATGTATCAAGGCACCAAATAATACCTACTTTCTAGTGGAGTCTTAACGATTAAAGATTAGATTGAAATGGAAACTGAAGTATGCAGAGAAACAGCTGGACTACAGTTTGTAATTGCATGATGACAATTTTAATTTAATTACCTAATCAACCAATCAATGGCAGCAGTTAAATCCATAAAATAATACAGATATGGATGTCCACTTCATGTATTGTTCACATCGTACTTTAGAATGGGTAAAATGTAATCTAAGCAATATTAATTGCTGCCATGGTTTTTGCCAAACAACCTGGTTTAAGTGTTTCTGTAACTGCTAATCTCCTGGGACTTTAAAGCATGACAGCCTCTAGACTTTACTCAAAATGGTGCAATTGAAAAAAAACAACAACAAACCATCCAGTGAGGAGATGGACTTTGTTTGAAAGAGGTCAACAGACAATGGGCAGACTACGCATACAACTGTGGTGAGTAGAAAAGCGCATAACATGTCGAACCTTGAACTGGATGGGTTTCAAAACAAGAAGACCACACTGAGTTTACCTACATTAAGCTCCCATGCTGGCTTTTTTGGATTGTAGTACAGTCTTGAAATGCAGGAATGGATGTTTACTAATAAATGAAATTTAGCTTACCAGACAAAATATGAAATATCTCTAGTTCATACTAACAACAATTAGATAAAAGTCAAATTAAATGTAAGAAACATTGTCTTTTTTAATATGCATTTTCCATACTATCTTACCTTTGTTGAACTTTTGTAGGGTATAAACTTCATTCTTAAGTATCACAAGCTAGTTAAAAAGTACAAAATTCTATTTATTTGTAAATATAATAAATAGAAGTTTGAGAACTGATAGGAAGCTGTTGAGAACATATTATTCATACAATTTGATGTGTTTCTATTTAATAGTATTTAGTATTATCTAAATACTGGTATTAAGAAGTCTATTTAGTAGTATCTAATTAAATCACTGTAATGATGGGAGGTCTTTCAAAAATACCAGGTGTAGCTGTACCTCTACATTTTCCTGCTGAATCCTGAAGCTCCGGTAGTGTGTTTTGTTAAAGCTTTGTGTTTTTTTAAATGATACAAGTAAATTGCAGAGCAAGTGGAACAGCAGTCTGTCCTGTCATTTAAACCTGCCAATTAGACAAAAATATTACAGTTTTTTGCACTTCCTATACTGACAGAAAAAAGTAGGTGAAATTTGTTGAGGTGCAAGTGTAACGTAGCAACACACAAACATACACATTTAATCTAAGAAGGAGGTGAGCACTTTCCTAACATGCAGAACAACCCTAGCCTTAACCTTAACTGTAGCCAATGTGTTGGCAGATGTACAGAAACATGTTTTAAGTGATAGGGCAGCCAACAGAATGTGTGTACACTGCTATCTGCTTTTAAACAGCAGTTAAAAATACATTTTTCAAAATGCTTTTCCCAATTGTAATTTTTATTATTTATTTTACTGGCTTACATCTGGTGATTTCTTTTGTTCTGTAACATTTAGACTGTCAACAGTCAAATATGGCATCCCTGACTTTTATGGAGCAGGTCACACTAAGTACATGCCAGTGTAGCCTTTCAAAGTATAGAAAACCTTTTATCTTTCCTTTTGTTTTTTTGTTTTTAATATATATATATATATTTTTTTTTTTTTTCTAGGCGTATTCTAATAAAGACACTGAGAAAGAGATAAATAAATGAACACAAATGAAATAAAAACAAACAAAATTAATATCCAAAAATATAATATAATATAATATAATATAATATAATATAATATAATATAATATAATATAATATAATATATGAAAAGACAATTAACACTGCAGAATCAGTGTACTTAGACTCGTTGACTTGTCTTGGTACAGTTTGCAATTTAAGTAGCATAGCTCTTAGTAGTAGCATACTTCTAAGATTTGTGTTGTTTTTCCTTAGGTTCGACTTCATTGACAGTTTCTGATCTGCTGACTACATTCTGTATAATGTTTAAATGTTTTAACATTGCATTAGCTACACCTGACACACACAGTACTGGTCTACCGCGAGCGTAATGATGGGGCTATGCTGGTTCTTTTTCACCTGTATTTATTATATTTGAAGCTGTTGAACTGGCTAAAAATGTGTCATGGTAAAAAGTAGGTATTTGTAAGTCAGATACCTGTGTCAATACACACACACACACACACACACATAGTGGGTACGGAAAGTATTCAGACCCCTTTAAATTTGTCACTCTTTGTTTCATTGCAGCCTTTTGCTGAAATAAAAAAGTTCATTTTGTTTCTCATTAATGTACACTCAGCATTCCATATTGACAGAAAAAAACAGACATTTTTTGCAAATTTAAAAAAAAGAAAAACTGAAATATCACATGGTCATAAGTATTCAGACCCTTTGCTCAGTATTTAGTAGAAGCAACCTTTGAGCTAGTACAGACTTGAGTCTTCTTGGGAATGATGCAACAACTTTTTCACACCTTTATTTGGGGATTCTCTACCATTCTTCCTTAATGGTGAACGTAAGTAAACAGCCATTTTCAGATCTCTCCAGAGATGCTCAATTGGGATTAGGTCAGGGCTCTGGCTGAGCCGGTCAAGAATGGTCACAGAGTTGTTCTGAAGCCGCTCTTTTGTTATTTTAGCTGTGTGCTTAGGTCATTGTCTCCCCCATAGCATGATGCTGCCACCACCATGTTTCACTGTTGGGATTGTATAGGGTAAGTGATGAGAAGTGCCTGGTTTTGGGCCACTCTACCATAAAGCCCCAACTGGTTCAGGACTGCAGTGATAGATGATAGATGATAGATGAAAGTCTCCCCACTGCATCTCTGGAGCTCAGCCACAGTGATCTTTGGGTTATTCTTTATCTCTCTTACCAAAGCTCTTCTCTGACGATTGCTCAGATTGGCTGGACGGCCAGGTCTAGGAAGAGTTCTGGTCATCCCAAACTCCTTCCATTTAAGGATTATGAAGGCCACCGTACTCTTAGGAACCTTGAGTGTTTTGCATAATTCTTTGTAACCTTGGTCAGATATGTGCCTTGCCACAATTCTGTCTCTGAGCTCCTTGGGCATTTCCTTCAACCTCACGATTCTCATTTTCATTGACATGCAATGTGAGCTGCGAGGTCTTATATAGACAGGTGTGTGCCTTTCCTAATCAAGTCCAATTAGTTCAATTAAACACAGCTGAATTCCAATAATGGAGTAGAACCATCTCAAGAAGGATAATATAAAATGGACAGCTTGTGAGTTAAATAAATTGTTCATGCATCAATGTAAAGCTGCTTTGTGACTGTATTGGAAAAAGCGCTCTACAAATAAAATTGAATTGAATTAAATATGAGTGTCACAGCAAAGGGTCTGAATACTTATGACTATGTGATATTTCAGTTTTTCTTTTTTAATACATTTACAAACCTTTCTATATGTCTATTGTTTTCTGTCAAGATGGGATGCTGAGTGTACATAAATGAGAAATGAACTTTTTTTTATTTTAGCAAATGGCTGCAATGAAACAAGGAGTGAAAGATTTAAAGGGTTATGAATACTTTTCAAGGTGTGTATATATA
>JAUZST010004172.1:5000-16515 GCA_034779995.1 Parotocinclus haroldoi
CAGAAATGAAGGTAAACAGATCGAGGGGACAAAGGGCTCAGGCCCTTCGCCAAAATGTGTCAGCAAATCCGATCGAGGAATTCTCATCGGATGACTCGGAAGCTCCGAGTTTAGACGACTCGGGTAATGAATCGGATTTCTACGGTCACAGAAATGCGTGAACTGTAATATGAAACGTCCAATGGCTGTTCCACCACCTTCAAATTCTGTGGCTTGTTTAAGTCCGGGGTTGCCAGATTCAGCGAGGGAAAACCCCCCCCCACCGCAAAAACCTAAAGCAAACGGTGAGAGAGACAAATAAAAGCCAAGCCTTTAGAACACGTGGACCTGGCAACCACGGGGGCTGAAAACAACATCTCTGTGTAATTAGATTTCTAGATCAGAGTTTACGCCGTTTACTTGAGCGCTTAAATAACCGGATAACGGCAGATATGGGATTACGGTTTTTCGTTCATATAAATGAACGGCACTTTATAAAAACAACACGAAATCCAAAAGGACTGACTTCTAGTCCCTGAACAAACGGCTAAACATTTAAAAAATTACACCCGAAATGTCCCGACAATTACAGTAAAAAAAAAAAAAAACACGAAATCGAGTCCCACGTGAGATTCGGTGGAAGCATCTTCTGCGCTGACACGGGGCTCCGGCGTGGAGCACAAGGCTCAAAAGTGCAACAAGACCATCTAGACCTCCCACAGAATACAAAACCACGAATAAATTAACCCAAAATTAAGTTAAAAGACTTTTAAAAACTAAATTCCCCACACCTCTACGCTCGATTATCCACCACGTCCATCGTTTCCACCTGGCTGATCGGCGGCTCGAATTGCGCCTGCTCTAGGTCCGAGCTCACGGCGTCCTGGTCGTGGTCCGGACTGAGAGTATACGCGCCTGGATCCGTCTCTGCCACGGGTATAGGCAGGTAGCCGCTGTCGCGGGGCAAACACATGCACCACCCGGCACCGGAGAGGTCCAGCTCGCTGTACCTGAAGCCGGCCCGCTTGAGAATCTTAAAGTCCACCATGTCTTCGGACTCGCTCATGTCGACCAAGATGTTCCAGAAAATGCAGCTCAGGATGATGCCAAGCAGCTACAACAGGCAAAAAGTCCAGATATATAAAGATATATAACATATAAGAATCTGAACTGAACATTTTTAATGGATTTAAGCGTCTCATAAGAACCAGCGGTGCCCAAACCAGTTTTGCACCAAGCCTGTATAACACCCAGGGTGTGAGAACATGTTGGTGGAAGTGACAGAACCGCTAAACATGAGGTTATGGGTAATGAGGTATAAATATCCCTCCTTCATTCCTTCTTTCCTCACACTGTCAGATATAAATAGAACAAAAAAAAACAGTGATGCAGAAGGAAAGGCATCGGGGTAAAGAGGCGAGCACGGGCTGCTGCTATATGTTTATATTTAAAACAAACCAAATCTTCGAATCACAGATCTAGCCGAGACGTTACTGCATGCCGGGTTCTGCAGCCTGACCTTCATATCTGGGAGCCTTTTTGTTCTATCAATGAGAGGAGGCTAAAAAATGAAAACGAAGAGGATCCAACAAGAACTGCTGGATAATGTGACTGTCCACGCCCCGTCCCATTGGGTGTCCATACGCCCTACTGATCAGTCAATGTGGGGGCACTCTAGTCCAGACCTGCATCTGTTTAACCCTATAAATATATCGCTTATTACTCAGATACTAGAACTTCCTGAACACTTGATTTGCTTTTCTGATGATTTTCTGATGCTTCTTTTTTTTTTTTTTTTTTTTAAATCGCTTCCTATCCTATTTTTTGCACAGATGGATGGATGGATTAATGGATGGATTAATGAATGGATGGATGGATTAATGGATGGATGGATAGATGGATGGATAGATTAATGGATGGATTAATGAATGGATGGATGGATGGATGGATGGATTAATGGATGGATGGATAGATGGATGGATAGATTAATGGATGGATGGATAGATGGATGGATAGATTAATGGATGGATTCATGAATGGATGGATGGATGGATGGATGGATGGATGGATGGATGGACGGACAAATGGATGGATAGATTAATGTATGGATGGATGGATGGATGGATGGACGGATGGATGGATAGATTAATGGATGGATGGACAGATGGATGGATAGATTAATGGATGGATGGACAGATGGATGGATGGACAGATTAATGGATGGATAGATGGACAGATAAATTATTGGATGGATGGATGGATAGACAGATGGATGGATAGATTAATGGATGGATGGACAGATGGATGGCTAGATTAATGGATGGATGGATTAATGGATGGCTTAATGGATGGATGGACAGATGGATGGATGGATTAATAGATGGATAACTGTAACATATGCAATGTTTGTGTGTGTGTGTGTGTGTGTGTGTGCGTGCATGAGAGAAATACACTGAAATACATTTAGTAACAGTCTGTACACAGAAAAGTATCCCTTTCCGACTCGTTATCGTTACTGGGATTTTGGGATCGCATTTCGTTCTTTACGTGTGTTTTTTTTTTTTTTCAAATCCCGTTGGAGTCGGAGGTCTGAACCGATGACTTGTCTGCAGTCAGTAAAAGTCTCTCGGCGTCTGTTCCAGCTCTGCTCTTCATTCAGAGCAGATGGTAATGAAGGGAGAGAGGCAGCAGAACAAGAGCAGTCGATCAGAATGAGACATCGTGTGAGCACTAGCGCTCGAGTTTCTGAGAAAGGTCGACGGTTCCTGACAGCGAGCGACGCTAACGCGCCACCCATCACTTCAGAGCAGAGCGCTCATCATCCTTCACGCAGAAGAATCCTCTTCAACGGACACTTTCACGCTGCAGCCAGTCTACTCGGATAAAAGGCGTGTTCACCCCCCCAAACCAGTCGCTCAGTAACACTACAGGCAGCACTGTGCAAAAGTATTAGGCCACTGTTACATAGAACACTGTTTTATCAGTGATAAAACCATTTCTCTGCCTTTTTTTTTAGTAGGAGTGTAATCACAATAACTGAATCCTGTTTTAATCCCCTGCCCCACTACCCAAAAATATCTCCGCTCTAACAAACGGCTAAGCTAAAGATAATGGAAGTACAGTAGATCGGAGCGTGATCATGCATCACAGGCCCAGTGCCCTGTTCCTGAATGGGCTCTGGTCTTTCAGGCACCAGACCGTCCTGGTCCATTAAGCACCGGGCTCTTTCAGTCCTCACACCCGGAGTGAAAACGTTCCTTCCTTCCGAATAATTCAGAATAACGTGTACTTTTCGTGCACAAACATGCGAGGGACTTTAAACAGAAACGCATTGGAATTAAACTGGAATTAGAATAACCAAAACGCGTTTGCAGGCCTGGCGCGAAACGGCGCCCCCTGCTGTTCAGAAATGCAACCTCATTCGGTGAGCGTCGTCGTTCCTTCTAAACAGAACTGAGAAAGGCAAACCTGGGGAAGGCCCACGGCGCAGCAGATTCCCACCGTGGCCCCGACGTTGTCGCCCATCCACAGGTTGACGGCGTGAATGCAGCCGCGGACGTGTATGATGTCGTCCAGATCGACACGCTGCGTAACGAGCGACAAAAGCCTCAGGGTAAATGCTGACGATTACACAATCAAACGAAGCCGCGGCCTTAAATGAACACGCGCGGACAAAATGCAGCAAGTCCCCCAGAGGTGAACCTTCATCTTTTGGCCCAGCACCTTTAGAACGAGAGTTAAATAAGGGCGCTCGCCGTTCACCCGCTCTCAGGCGCATTCGGGTTTGAGCAGAGGCGGCGGATGAACGTTGGGAGCCGGTACAGGGCGGAGGTTTATTACGGAAGGTTTTCGAACTGGGGGACTTGGCGCTATTTGATCCTAAATTAAAAGATCGCTGTAGGATCTGAGCTGAGCTGAGACCGAAATGCAGGCTCAAGGTTAGCGAGGACTGGACCTACCTCTTTGGTGAGGGTCTTATAGCCGCAGAGCGTGTTCACAACTTCTCCCACCTGATGAAAAGCAAAGCACACGAGACATCGCAAATGTGACTGCACCGACCGATTTACGACCCAATTCCCATCTCCTTTGATATCCCGCATGACCACCTTCCCGTTGGAAAAACTCACCCTCGATCCAATACGGCGGCTTTCAAGATGGTCCCGGACATAGCCTAAAAAGATAGCCCCTCCCCCTTACCAGTTCCTTACTGGGGTGTTCAGATCTATACTTTTCCCTTTTGTTTCTGGATTAAAAGGGGCGTCCTGTGACTTTTGACTCTCCCTGTATATGCACAGGACAAAACTAGGAACGCAGATACAATTAAAAAATAATAATAATAAATTAAAAAACAATTCAAACCATAAGAGTAGAATAGAAGTACATGTTTAATATGGATTTCGTTTTCTAATCCATGATGACGAAGCTGGACCAGTAGGACCAGTTTGATCTCCCAGTAAATCATGAAACCAAAGTTCAGGAAGAACTCGAACGTCTCGTCCGCATTAGCGGAGCGTGAAAGGCCGCATTAGCGGCGCGCTCGGCGAGATGTTGGGTTTTTAGCCGTACCTAAGCGAGGACGGAGAGGGCGAGTGCTTAGACGGAGCTGTTCTTCATCATTGAGGAAGCGTGTCGTTCATTTCACGCCTCGTACACTCTGATCTCGCTCCATTACGGGTCTCGCCCTTCTAGCCTCCCCCACCATTAGCGTCCGCCGTTGGCGTCACTCAGCTCGATTAGGGCAGGCGGAGAGAGACGGACGGAGTAACACGACAGGACAGACGGCTTTGTACGGAGCAAAGTGCAACTAAATCAATTTAGGCGCCACCTTTTAAAACACTCCAAGTCCTTTACTTTTCCGTGTTTTTATTCTTGCGCTCCGCTCCTGGCAGGACGAGCCGTTCCGCCCGGCAACCGAGCTCTGATTGGTCAGCCTGGTTTTAATTAAGAGCAGGCTCTGATTAAACCGTCTGCGTGAGAGACGTCCTAAACACGCAGGAGCCGTTTGAAGAGAGAGACAAAAGAAAATGGTCCAAAAAGCTGGAAAAAAAAAGAAAAAGAAAAAAAAAAGGAAATTAAGAAAGCAAAGGGGATTAAAAAAAAGGAAGAGGGAAATAATAGGTTAAAAGGACAGATAGAAGAAATAAAGCAACCGAGAAGAGAGAAAGAATATAAAGGAAGAAATTAAAGGAAACAAAGCAAATAAACGCGAAAGAAATTGGGAACGAATCAACGAATTAATCGGTTTTAACGGCGGGATTAAGAGCAGGCACTGATTTTAAAAAGCCTGATGGTTCCGTCCCAGCGTGAGCGACGTCCTAAACACAGAGAGAGAGAAAAAGAAAACTAGTATCCAAAAAAGTTTGAAAAAAGAGGAGAGGAAAGAAAGAAGAAAAAAAAAAGGTGGAAAAGAAGCAGGAAAAGCAGGAAAGGCTGGAAAGCAAAAGAAAAAAAACAAAAAAAACAAAAACAAAAACGAAAGACAGAATAAGAAAGTTAAAAGAACGGATAGAAGAAATGAAGAAACTAAAAACAGAGAAAGAGCAAAGGAAGAACTGAGCCGTTCCGCCCGGCAACCGAGCTCGGATTGGTCAGCCTGGTTTCAACGCCGATATTAAGAGCAGGCTCCGATTAAACAGTCAGATGACGGTTCCGTCCCAGCGTGAGCGACGTCCTGAACACGCAGGAGCCGGTTTGAAAGTTTGACCTTGGGCATAAAAAAAATGCCTCGAGGCTTTTATTTTGAATAACTGATCCCGTCCACCTAAGCAGTGCAGCCTCGGGGTGAGGTTCGGGGTGAGGTTCGGGGTGAGGTTCGAGGTTCACGGGAAGGCAGGTGAATAGAGAACTGATTACTCTCGGAAGTCTCACCTCTTTCGTGCGGACGCAGCAAGTGTGAGGAACTCCGCAGGCCAGCGGGCCCGAGCCGTTACAGAAGTGGTACTGATTGACTTCCCAGTCCTTGTACTCATCACCACCGCAGCAGGAGAACTCGAGAGAGAGAGAGAGAGAGAGAGAGAGAAAAGGAAACGGTCCTTATTTCTACTGATATCACACCATGATGCAACATCTCACCCCGAACCCGGGGACATCGGGACCAGACCTTTAATCACAACGAGCTTAAAAGCACGAACTACAAAATAACCGCTGCTCAAACGTTCCCGTTCCGGAAGTGCGGAGCGCCGTCTGCTTGATATTTCGGATATTTCGCGCTCTTGGGTTGAGGCTCGCGAAACTGACGGCGTTTCAACGAAGCCGGGACAAAGACGAAGCAAAGCGCGGCGGGAGACTGGGAAAGACGACTGAGCGCCTGGTGCGGAACTCCAGGGAAAAGCAGGGGCGCTTTCGTACCAAACGCCGGGCGAAAGCAAGCAGAGGAAGGAGCTGAAGGAATTTAGAGCCACGCGATCCGAATTAATCAACGAGGGCTCGCTGTGCCGAGGGGCGAAGGCACTGCCGAAAACGCTGCCGAGTCGAGCAAAGAACAAAGGAAAGACCTCCGAAAATATACAGATATACAGAATTACACTCCTAAGGGATTTAAGGGCGCACGGTCGCCAGCGCAAGGCCCCGGGTTCGAATCCCCAGCGCCGCCAAAGACGCATACAGTGTTCTTACTGGGCACTTAGAAGGGCCTGATGAGCAAACGGGACGTTTGGTGTCGTACCTTGACTTGCACGTAGTCCAAGATGTTTTTGAAGTCCAGATCGTCGTAGTAGTGCTTGATGCCCTCGCGTATGTTTTTCTGAAACAGTTCAGACGTCTGACGAAACAGAGACAGGGGGTTGAGTGAAGGCGAGGGCCGAGGTTCGACGGCGTCGGATTCCTATACGTCACGGCTTTACCTTTTTCTCAAACAGGAGCGCGACGATGAGTCCGAGAGCCTGAAGCGCCAGCAGCACACACAGCACGCACAGGAACTGTACACACAAGCTCCAATTAGACCCGGGGGTCCAAAACGGGTGCCGTGACCCGGATTAAGCCCAGCCTGGTTCTGATATGGAAGTTTTTGACTCAAACATTTTAAAAGTACTTTTGACCATGTCATCCTTTTTTTAGCGGGGGGGAAAAAGAAAAAAAAAAAACGAAACTACTGACACCTATATACTGCTCACAAAAAATAGGGGATGGAATACGACCTGTTTTTTTTTTTTGGTTTTTTTTGAGCAGTGTATATTCTCGCCGTTTTTGTTAGGAGAGATGACATGCAAAGGACCAAGAAAAAAAAAATGCAAACAAGTATTAAAAGATGCAGGAAATCACTGAAAAGGAACGGAAGGAAAGGTTCAAAGCAAGGAATGGCAAAGACAAATTAAAAACGAAAGAAAGTCGAGACAGAAATAAAGAAAAGAGCAGAACGTAAAAAAAAAAAAGAATAACAAGGAAGACGCGTGGTCTTTTTGGACACACACAAAAAAAAAAAAAAAAAAAACAGTGCCTAACAGATGAAAGCAAAATCAAGACTGGCAAGGAGGACAAGTCATCGATGAGCAAAACAAAACAAGGCAGAACAAATGAAAGCAAGCCAAAAAGTTAAGAACAGAAAAGAAAAGAAGCAGGGAAAGACGAGAGGGTGGAAAGCAAAGGAAGAAAGGAAGAAATGAACAGAGTAGAAGGGATTAAAAACAAAGAAAGAATAATAAGTGAAAAGAACAGACCGAAGAAAGAAAGCAACCGAAAAAAAGAGAGAAAGAATAAAGGCCGATGTTAACGGAAAAAAAGCGAAACGATAAAGAAATTGGGACTGAATTACGGACAGGAAATGAGGAGCATGCTTGCGTATGGAACACCGGGACACGACTTTCTCACTGATACCACCTTAAACACACACGTTTATCGTCTTCGAAACCTCGAATCAGGTGGAAGATCCTAAAGGAACAGCTGGATAGGGGCCTAAAAGTACCGCACGGTTTATTTGCGGGGGCACTCGAACATTTCAGACCTCGGCTCCGCCCGAACTGAATTATTGTATTATTTAACACACTCACCATGTGCAGCAGGGTCTTATTGTCCCGCAGCGAGGCCACCATTCCCACCACGGACACGGAGAACATGACGAGGCCGAGCAGGATAAGAACGACGGCCGGGGCCAGGAACACCCCCTCCAGGGTGCGGTTCTTCTGCCTCTCCACTTCGGCATAAACGCCTATACACAGCACACACAGGCCCAGAAACTGAGGGCAAAACACACACACACACACACACACACACATGGAAAGGATAAATATATAAAACATTAGAATAATTTCAGATCATCTTCTACATTCTGATTCCCAAATCAGCATTAGTAATTCCTCTAAAACTGGTGCCGTGACCCGGATTAAATCCAGTCTGGTTCTGTTTTTTTTTTTGTTTTTTTTTTAACCATTTCAAATGTTTCTACGCCTGGACCACCTGGCCAACGTGACTTTATAACTCATCTTACGACTCGGACACATTTAAACCCCACAAACAGACAAAAAAGGGTAACATGCAAAAAGGAAAAGACCACCTTTTGTTTTTTCAAAAGGGACTCAAATGAAATGAAACACAAATGAAAAGGGCAGAACAAAAGAAACAAAGAAAAGCTGAGCACATAACAGAAGAAAGAAGGACAACAAGGAATCGAGAAGCAAAACCAAACAAGGTAGAAAAAGAGAAGCAATTCCAACCAGTAAACGTAATTAAGCCCCCGTGCCTTTCGCCGCTCCTCAGTAAAGTCTGAAGGTTAAAATAAAACACTTTCGCTTTATTTTTACGGTTTATTTCTTGTCATTTTCTGCTCCGCCCTGGAACAAGCGGATTGGCTGCTTCTAATCAATCGTGTCTTTTTTCATTCTTGGTCTGATTTATAATCGTTCTGATAATGACGTTAAGAATAAAGTCTGGATCGACGAAAAATAAGGAGGGAAGCAAGAATAGAAAGGAGGATAATAATGATAAAACAAAGAACAACAGGGACCCAAAAAAAATCATTTCGGGGGGGAAATCAGGAAAAGATGGAGTGCAAACGGAAAGAGAAAAATAAAAGAAAAAACGAAATGATAAAAAGAAGGTAAGGAAATAACGGAGAAAATAAAAAAGAAGCTAAGAAGCTTTTCTTAAGGAGCAAGCAAAAAATGAGAAAAGGTGAAGAAATTAATTACAAAAATAAAAGATAAAATGATCAAGCAAGAGAAGAAGGAAAATGAAAGCGTATTCGAAAGAAAATAATAAAAAAAAATCAGTACAGAGAGCAATGACTTAAAAAAAAAATACAATAATAAAGCAAGTGAACAACGAGGAAAATAAAAACGAGGGAAATTTAATCAATTTTGGGAACGGAAAAATCTGGACCGGTCCACATCTGTGTACGGGACACCGTGACTGCACTGTCTCGCTTACTAAACACTCACAATCCCTCTTTTATCCCTTTTAAACTGCCGCCCACGAATCATAAAACTAACCCAGACTACGTACTTTTAAAATGCGAATTATTTGGTGAGAAATGTGATAACTAATAACTCAACACATAAATAAACAAACAAGCGTTGCTAGGATATTTGTGTCCAGGCGCGCTAGCAGCTGCGGCTAACAGCACAGCGTCCAATTGTAAACAACCGAGAATAATTCATTTTACTCACCGAAAACAGCATGGAATAAACATTTAGGGTGAATTTAACGAAATAATAAAAGCGCAGCGTCTTCCTCCATTGTTTATAAGAAGGCATTGTGTGTTTAATCAATCAAAACCGTCCGATAAACCGCTGCCTGCGTGTAAATGAACGAAGCTAATCGCGCTTACGATAAAGCGGAGCCACTGCACATTATAACATTATTACTTATGATATTTTAAACCGTTTCAAAGCAGACTCGGCTATAAAAGAGACACGCTGAAAACGAAACAGCTGTAAACAAGGAGAACTTCCGCACCGGAGCTGCGATTAAAGGACCAGCAACACCATTATGAGACAGAATAAAACGGGATTTGTTTGTTCATGTTTGATGGTTTTCTGAACAAAACCCGGTTTCTCTGTCTCTAGAGACCGAACCTGAATCAGTCTATACGATCTGTGGAGTTTTACCAAGTCACCTCACAGTTCTGAGATCATATCCAAACATTAGAGGATCAGCCTGACTCGTGTATGGTTTATTTCAAATAATCCAAAGAAAAACATGCATTCGTTCATGTATTTCTTTTTCTTACACGCTTTATTCCAGCTGGACATTATGTCAGTCCATTACAGGGTTTCACTCGTGCACACAAAACCCACACTGGGCCGGGCCAGACACGCCGGTTAACACAAGGAGAACATGCAAACTCTACAAAGGTAGTGGCTGGGGATCTCTGGAGTTGTTCCTCAGTTGCACCCTTCGAAAGAAGCTCGAACCCGTATTTTTGCACAAAAAGAAGTCATTTTGATCGACTGAAAAGTTTGTGTAGTTCACCACATCACCACTAGAGGCACACTCTAAGTGCCGCACCTTTAACGTGTACTGTAACGTATTTAAAGTTACAAAGAGATTACCCTAACATATACTGTATGTTTTATTCTACCCTGGTGCCATCCCTGAATGAAGAGACCAGTCTATTCAGGAGTGTTTCTTAGACCGCCTGTGCTAGGGGACACGCAGAATTTGGAAGGGTAGAGCCGTGTCCCTCATCGGGGCACGAACGTGCATGAAAAAGGCTGTTAAACCCTAAAGATTAAGAGCTTTAACCCTAAAGTGGGAATTGCCTTGCCATGGATGAGAAATAAAGATTTTTTTTTTTAATATTAGTTGCATTCATTTTGTTTACACTTGGTACAGGTGGAACGTTGCTGGGGGATTATGGGAAAGGTAGTTCCTGTAGTTCTTTTCACCGCAGCGACTGCATCTATATCGGTGATAAACATATTCGAGTAAAAACGGTCACTCTTATGAAATTAGGTGTTTGATCTGTAATCAGAGTAACAGCTCGATAATAGTCTGTGGACAGGATTGCAAGAGTTTGCGCCGCAGCAACACGTGGCGTTACGGACAGACGATACTGATGAAGCTCATTATTAATGCGCCCGAGCACTTTAACAGTGGAGCTTGTTCTATTTTATGGAGCGTTAATGCGCTCAGGGGAGCTTTAACACAGCGTTGGGTCCGTCCAAATGAACCGGAGCGCCGGAGCGCCCCATAAATCAGCGATACACACCCAATGGGTTGCCTGTTTGGCTATTCTACAGGCATTCAAGCGTGCTTGTGCTTGAGAGATATTTCCTGGGGACTCCGGCCGAAAAAGGCAGATTCGAGAAAAGCCATTTGAGGGAGTGATTTCGAAATTTTCCTTCCATTCACCTGTTCCAACAGGAGCATGTGCGCTATTCAGGAGCGCAAATAATGGACGACCGATCTCTCCGTTTGTAGCCCGTCTGCTTTCTGACAGTAACCGCGTACCACAATAGGCCTGGCAGGATTTGTTTTGCTCCGCGAGACGACCGTAAGGGCCGTCAGCCGTGGCGAAGTGAATCCACATTAACGCCCCCATCCCCCCACCCCCCCACCGTCCCCACCCCCCCGCCCCCGCCCCGGCAGCATCAGCAATAAA